>JARYGA010019429.1:0-32095 GCA_030545235.1 Helianthus tuberosus
AAAATCTCGAATAAATCTTCTATAATAACCGGCCAATCCTAAGAAACTTCTAACCTCGGTTGGTGATTCAGGGGTTTTCCATTTGGTAATCGCCTCGATCTTTGTTGGATCTACGTGAATTCCTTCATGATTAACTAAGTGTCCAAGAAACTGTACTTGCTCTAACCAAAACTCGCACTTTGAAAATTTAGCGTAAAGCTTCTCCTTTCTTAATAGACTTAAAAGTGCGTGCAAACGCTTTGCATGTTCCTCTTTACTTTTAGAATAGATGAGAATATCATCAATAAAAACAATAATGAATTTATCCAAATATGGCTTACATATTCGGTTCATCATGTCCATAAATGCGGCTGGGGCATTGGTTAAACCAAATGGCATGACAGTAAATTCATAATGACCATACCTTGTTCTAAATGCGGTTTTAGGAATGTCCTTTTCCTGTACTTTTAATTGATGATATCCTGACCTTAAATCGATTTTAGAGAAAAATGGAGCTCCTTGCAATTGGTCGAACAGATCATCGATTCTCGATAATGGGTACCGATTCTTAATCGTGACCTTGTTTAATTCACGGTAATCAATGCACATACGCATTGATCCGTACTTCTTTTTAACAAATAAAATCGGTGCTCCCCACAGAGATGAGCTTGGCTGTATGAATCCCATCTCCAACAATTCGTCTAACTGTTTCTTTAGTTCCTGCATTTCGGCTGGTGCCAAACGCTAAGGTGCTTTGGCAATTGGTGTGGTTCCTGGCAGTAGATGAATTCTGAATTCAACTTCTCTGTCTGGTGGTAGCCCTGGCAATTCTTCTGGAAATACATCTGAAAACTGAGACACTACTGGAATGTCTTTTAATTCCTTTCCTTTAGTGTTAGTGATTATAGAAATCAAATACACTATAGACCCTTTTCTTATATAGCTTGCAGTTTTCATCACAGAGATGAATTTCGTGGATCTAGATGGTTTATCACCTTTAATTGTGATCTTTTCACCCTTTGGTGAATTTACTTGAATTGACTTTTGATCACATAAAATACTGGCTTTATTGGCTATTAACCAATCCATTCCTAATACAATATCAAATCCTACCAGATTCATTGGGTAAAGATTTGCCATAAACTTTTGGTTTAAAAATTCTATTCTTGCTCCCTGCAAGATTTCAGAAATCCTAATCGTTTCTCCATTTGCTGTCTCTACTACACATTCTTGTGGTAGTTTAGTTAATGGTTGATTAAGGAATTTGCAAAATGAAGTATTAATAAAACTTTGGTTTGCACCAGAGTCAAATAATACCTTAGCAAAAACATCATTAACTAAAAATGTACCGGCTATCACATCTGGAATCATCTTGGCTTCATCTGCAGTCAGAACGAATGCTCTAGCATTTTTAGTGTTCTTGTTGTTCGCAGATGGAGCTAGTTTTGGACAGTTCGGCTTGATATGACCTTTTTCTCCACAGTTGAAGCATAGTCCATTACTGGATTTTCTCCTTCAATCTTCTTCCTTGTGTCCTGGTAACTTATAGAAATTACTGTGGGTGGAGCATTTTCCAGAATGCTTTTTCTTACAAGTCTTGCAGTATGGTGCAGAGGTAGAACCTATATTCCTATGACTGGAATTTCCATAACGGAATTCTTGGGTAAGCCTCTGTGCTAGGTTTTTCCTCTGGTCTTCTTCTCGTGTACGTACTAATTCATCAGTCAAGGTGTTTGTTAATTCTACAACTTCTTCTATAGTTTGAGGTCTAGCTGCCTTGATGTTAAGATCGGAGGCTCTCATGATTGTGCTTGTTTGCTTGATTTAAACATTAAGTGCAGCGGAAATGAACAACAAACTTTATAAACACAATCAAGGAAGAAAATAGTTTTGATAAACACATGATTTGCATTAGTTGAAAGATTACAAAGTCAATCAAAAGATTACAAAGCATGCTTACAAACTAAACTCCCCCTCAGCCTGATTCTCCAAGGTTGGATTGCATAAGATGAAAGGATTGAATTGAGGAGAAGAACTCACTCAAGACGATCAAATGTAACAGTACAGAGTACTGTTCCATTTATAGACAATCCAAACCACTAAGGCATCTCAGCTGACGTCACCATGAAAGCGACGTCTAACAGCCTAACAACCTGTATCTACTGTTCTTATACAAACACTGCTAAACCTAACCACTGACTATACATAAAACAGATGACATACTAAACTACTGCTTTCTCTTTACATCAGTGCTTTCATCAAGGTTGATCAGTCCTTGATTGGGCAGTGCTTTGTCATCAGTAGATTGTACCAGCAGTGTTTTCTTCTCAGCTGTTTTCTGGCTTCATCAGTAGTTAGAAGAACAACAGCAGTTGTATCCGGGCAGTGGATGTAAGACCATCAGATGTTATAATCACTTTCAAGGGAGAAGACTTAGTGTAAACTGCTGCTTATTGTGAATCCACTGTCATGATCCGGTTTTGGCTTTCATTATCTGTTCCTCTGGCAGGGTTCAATCCCAACAATCTCCCCCTGGAACAGATAATGCCAAAACCCTTCATTATTCTGGATCTTTATTCCTCATCAGAAGTTCCTTAGCTTGTCTTTTAAATTCTGCTTCAAAGTCTTTGGAACTTGAGTCATCCTCATCCCTGCACAGTGAAAGTTCAAGGAGATCCTGCAAATCTTCAACACCAAGGCCTAGTGCTTCTTTCCTTGATATATACTTCACTTCGCCATTGGATCTGACCAGAGTCAATACGTGGGTCTTTTGATCAGACATCCACTTTAGTACTTTTGAACCCAATGGGTTTCTTGGGAGAGATTTATTTTCTGATGAGCTTTGAGATTTTGGCCTAGAGAAAAATTGTACAGCAGTATCCTGAACTTCAGACATTCTTTTGAAAGCTTCTTCTATGACTTCATTTGCTGCAGCTATATCTTCTGCAACTTCTTTGTCAATTTGCTCTTGTGTCTTTTGTTGATCAAGCTCACTGTCTGAGATATCTGCTGAAATGTTTGTTGATGCAGGTTTGGTTAGTACCTTTTTGAAAAGGTTTTGAAGGCTCACTGAACTATCTTATTTTAGACCCATTTTCTTGATGGCTTCTGTGAAGTACCCAGCTTCCTTTTCTTTTTCTTCTTCACTGGTCAGCAGTTTTCCTTTCTCTTGGTTTATCACAAGACTCGGCTCAACTGTTGATGTGATCAGTGTTTTAAGAGCATCCAGCTGTTGTTCTATCTTGTTGTAGTCTGGCTTTTTAGAAGTGCCTGAGACTGTTATCTTTCTTTTCTTCAGCCGTTCATAAGCCTCATCGGTATACTGCTTTGTCCGTTTTGCTATGGCTTCAGCAGTATCCACCTTAGCATCTATCAGTTCCTGCTTTTTCTTTTTGTATTCAGAAGTAAGATCAACAATTAGCTTTTTGTACTTATTCCAATTTGGAGCTGTCTTCTTCTTACTTGGATCATTTTTAACCCTTTCAATCATGTTTGCTTCATGTTTCAATGCAACCAGTGGCCACTCTTCAAATTGGTTTTCTTCAGCTTGATAGAATTTTTCTTTCATTATATATGCAAGATACTCTTTTCTCATTGCTTTTCGTTGATCTGTCTTTTCTTTGATCAGATCTTGTGCATAGTCTTCCATTAGCTTTACCTTTGTGAGCAAGAGTAGCATTCTTTCTGCAATGGCTTCATCACCTTCATCTTTGCATTCAAGTTTAGCTCTAATCCTTGCATGCCTTACTTTTAATTCGAGATATTCATCCATGTTTTCTGGGACTATGAAGCCAATGAGGGAAGGGAATCTTCTTTTTGAAGGATCTTCCTCGGTGTAAAATTGTCTCATCTCATTTTTCACAGCATCTAGTTCCAGTGGATATTTTGCGGCAACATGATCATATTTTTCATCAGTGACTTGAGTTGTTTCTCTTTTTCTTTTGTGAAGCTTTACTGATGAAGAGGATTTTGGTTGTGATGTAGGAATGATAAGAGCAGTGGTGGATGGTTGACTAACAGCTGTTGAAACAACTGGTGTTTCGACCTCTATTGTCATTACAACTACTGATGTGTCAGTAGATGTCTTCTGCTTTTGAGCAGGGGTTGAAGATGGTGAGGTAGTGTTTGATGGTGGTGGTGAATCATCAGGTATGAAAATCCTTCTCCTTTTTATTGTAGGAGAGGCTGATGATGTCTTGGGTGGCTCAGTGGTTTGAGATTGAATTGCAGTGGTTTGTGATTGACTAACAGCTGTTGAAACAACTGGTGCTTCAACCACTGTTGTCATTACAACAGATGTTGTAACATCTATTGTCTTCTGCTTTTTGGCAGGAGATGATGGTGGTGGTGTGTGTTGAAGTGATGGCAGCTGTTTTACTACTACTAGCAGTTTTTGTAACTACTGCTGTATCAGCTTTTTGGATGGAAGTTTGAGATTTTGTGGTTTGAGATTTTGAACCTTTTAAGGATTTAGATGTCAGTTTTTCTTGTTCTGGTTCAACATACAGACCATCTTCAATTCCCTTTTTCTTCAACTGCTTGATATTCTCCCCCTTTTTGGCATTATATGCAAGGGGGTTATCCATGAAAAGGATGGTAGAGGGAACTTTTCCAGAAGTGCTTTGGAGATGAGCCTTGATAGCTTTGATGTCTGCTTGAGTATCTTTAAATCTCGACTCCACCCTGTTTGTCAGCATTTTCACATGTATTTCATGCTGCTCATCAGCCATCTGTTTTTGTTTTTCAAGTAAGGGCTGGAAAATATTCCACAGCTCATTTGCAACAGGTGCAGGTTGTGCAGATGCTTGAGCTGGAGCAGCAGTGGATTGTGCTTTTTGAGCTTTTAGCAGCTGCTGCACCATATCCTTTATCTCAGCAACTGATGTTTCAAGTTTTTTAACTCTGCCCGTCAATTCCTGATATGTTGAATCATCACCCACTTTAATGGGATCATCTGAATCCCCACCAGCAGTGGTTGTACCAATGTGCGACTTAGGAACTGAGTCCCCAAAATCACCCATTGATGCCCCTTGTTCTTGGTACTGGGGACTTCTTTCTTCAGCACTTGATGAACCTTTGATGGTACCAGTGGTTAAAACAAACTCACTGGTGGTTATCGAAGGTGCTATAGAAGAAATTGCCTTCAAGGGAGACTTATTAATGAAACAACTGTCCATATGTGGATCTGTTGATCCAACATTTGTAGTTGCTGCTCCACTTGAACTACTGACAGGAGTTACTTGTAACTCCTGCAGTGTAACCTCCTCAGTTGTTGCTGGGATAGCAGAGGTATAGGCATCAGATCCAGTCACTTGTTGGAGTGTACTCTCTTTGATGAGTGATTGAGAGGAACTGGTTTGTGTCTGAGCTATATCAACTGCATGCAACAAAGGTAGCATGGATTGTGGTAGTATGATTGATGAGGGTATGGGTGTTGAAAGAGACATGTCCTTGGGATCAGGATTGAGGAAGATGGATCCGATTGGGTCCAGAGCTTCATATTGTGGGGTCCCTGTGCTTACAACCTGATCCTTTTGTGAGGATGCAGGAGGAGTTAGAGGCAATGGTGGAGATCTTTCTACCAACTGCTGTGAGGAAGTAGCAGCAGTGGTTTGTGGTGACATTTGTTTTGTCACTGGAAGTTGCTCTGGGATCTCATCTTCCAGAGTTGCCTTTGTTTTGGGTTTGGTGGGTTTTCTGGATGTTTTCTTTTTGGTCTTTTTGATAGTGGCAGGTGTTGGTTTCAAAGAAGTGGTAGTGCTGCTATGATCACCTGGAGCAGTGGGCTCAGCAGCAGATGTCTGAGGAGCAGTGGTAACTGCTAAATTCTGCTCAGACACCTCTGCTTTTTTTTTATTGGTGCCAACATTCTAGTGAATGTTTCAGGTGTTAAACTTTTTATTTGAAAATAAACACATTGTTTGAGCAAATTTTCATTTTCTTTTTCAAATTTTTGTTTAAAATAGTAGCATAGAAATCTTGGAAAAAGTAAAAATGCTTTGCTATCAACGTTTTTTACCAAGTCATTGAAGATTTCCTGGGAATAATTGTAATTTTCATTATTTAAAATAGCATAACCCAGACATTGAATCTTCAATGGTATTTCGTTAAACGCTGTTGTTTTATTTGAAACACACATCAAAAGTGTGTGAAATAAAAACCTAGGTGCAGACGGGAAGTAACCTTTTTGTAAGGTATCTACCTTTGATTGTTCTGCATACCCTCTTTTCAGAAAATCAGTTTTCAACTTGGTTTTATCAAAAGAAGTTTTACCTTTCTGATCATCGAGTTTAAAGACTTCTGAGATTGATTGTGGAGTGATTTGAATCGCTTTACCCTGTATCGAGGAGTTAATGGCTATGACTTTATCGTCTTGTTTTTCAAGCGTCGCCTTTTTCCAAAACTCTCTCTGGGTTTGTAGGTAAATGGGAGCGTCTGCCGTTATCAAAGTTTTGTACTTTGATTCAGATAAGGTGTCAATGATAGAATCAAAGGTATGGTTGTTTGTGGGGTTTGTGAGTAGACCCACATAGTTATGAGGAGATTTGTATGGTATTTCAACAGATTCAACGGCCGTTTGAGCGACCTCTTTGGAAGATGATGGTGATTTTGGTTTTGATTTTGATTTTGATTTCGTCATTTTGAAAAGGAAGAAGAAGAACAGAGAATGATTTGGGATGAAGGGTTAGAAACTGCTTTGAGAAGAGAATTTTAGAATTCAATTCGACAGTGTAAAACCCTGTTTGGGGGTTTTGATCAGGGTTTTATTAAGAAAAAAATGATCGCTGATGTGGCAGCGGTTATTAAGATCTGATGGCTAAAAACTGACCACGTGTCAACCTCTGATGATATGGATGAAGAATGGAGAACAGTTGTTTTGAGAGCCACTGATGAAACAAGCATCAGTGGTTACAACGGTAATACTGTGATAACAGTGGATGATTTTTACTATCAGTAGATAGCATATCAGTGGATAAGACACTGATTTTGAGCATCAGTGCTTGCCAAGCAAAATGAAGGATCAGTGGCTGACTTTTAGCAGTGGACAATATTTAGAAGGCAGATGTTTGAACAAAACAGTGATTAGGGTAAATGGTAAAGATTTGAAAGACGGATATATCAGCAACCGTTTTGAGAATTTTTCATTCAAAGTTTTGCCACATGTCAATTACACATTTTGAAGCTTATACAAATTTCTGACAGTGGTTTAGTACCCCAGATGATGCAAACTTTTTACCAAGGCAACTCATTCTTGTTATAATATTTAAATTAAAACATGAGTACCCAAGTATTTTAAGATCTGTTGACAATCAGTCTTTTGCATAGGGTAAGAACAAACTTGAGTTTGACATGACCTTGACAAATATACCATTTCCTTTTGATCTATTTTGAGGATAATATCACCAACAAAAATAAGGTCATATATCCTCACAGGAGATTGAAACTTTTACTATCAAAAACCAGTAAAAAGTTCAAAATATATCATTCCTAAAAAAATAAAGAATAATATATCCTGCTTTATTTGAGAAAATCCTTTTTCAGGAAAAATAGTTAAAGGATTTTCTGAAAACAGCACCAAAAGAATCTGGTATAATTTTCACTGAAACTACTAATCATCTCAATCTCAAGCTTATGAAAATGGTCAGTGGTTTGACACCAGTGGTATGAAATTTTAAATACATTTTGACCACTGTTTGGTACCATTCTCTTGTTGAATGATTGACAACAGAAATGAGGACACATGTTCACATGGGTTTTAGAAAACCCAGTTGTAGACTTTGTTACCATGTGAAGATTCTGAAAATTTGTCTAGTCCTCTTTTAAATACATTTACTGGGAATACTATTGTTCCCTGAATTTTCCTAAACCAATGGTTGCACATAGTTGCTTAATGACCACAGTTACCCCAACCTTTGACTCTTAAGTGTTTTATGTTTATACTCTTTTCTTTTGACTTCAAAAGTTTTGAGATAAACACACTTCTGAGCTTTTGTGAATTTTCTTCTTCCCCTTTCACCCTTCCCATTCATAAGTAACGAGATACTTACCGGGAGGTCTTTATTGAAGGAATACTTATTCCAAAATCATTTTGCAGTAATGTTTTGAGAAATTTGGTCATTTACAAACATGCTCATGCCAAATTTCACATCACTTATGATCTGGACATTTTTGACCACTGATTTTCTAAACATGATTTTAACTAGGTTGGTTTGTTCCTTTTGAGGATCTCAACTTGTTTTTCATCACAAAAGATCAAGTGACTAAAGTTTTAATTTCCCCCTCTTTTGTTAACAAAAACACCAATGTTTTTATGAACATAGGTTTTGGTTAATCCGAGGTTCATACTTTAGCATCTGACATAATGAAAACATCACAAATTTCATAACAACAGTTGAAATCAAATTTGAAAAGAAGAAATAATCCCATAATTTAACAGATATGTTTTCACATCTAAAAACCATGAGTGTCTTGTGCATGAAATCACTTGTTGTGTGAGATTTGTGTGTCATATGACATCTTGGTTGATTTACAGAGTTTTTGAATAACCACTTTGAACATGGTTTACTCGGCACTCTGTTTTTCAACTAAATACACCCAACCTTAGTATCAATGAATTTTGAGCCGAACTGTTATGTCAAATTGATTGTTAGATCGAATTTGACTGTCCAAGCTCTGATACCAATTGTTAAGATCGGAGGCTCTCATGATTGTGCTTGTTTGCTTGATTTAAACATTAAGTGCAGCGGAAATGAACAACAAACTTTATAAACACAATCAAGAAGAAAATAGTTTTGATAAACACATGATTTGCATTAGTTGAAAGATTACAAAGTCAATCAACGATTACAAAGCATGCTTACAAACTAAACTCCCCCTCAGCCTGATGCTCCAAGGTTGGATTGCACAAGATGAAAGGATTGAATTGAGGAGAAGAACTCACTCAAGACGATCAAATGTAACACTACAAAGTACTGTTCCATTTATAGACAATCCAAACCACTGAGGCATCTCAGCTGACGTCACCATGAAAGCGACGTCTAACAGCCTAACAACCTATATCTACTGTTCTTATACAAACACTGCTAAACCTAACCACTGACTATACATAAAACAGATGACATACTAAACTACTGCTTTCTCTTTACATCAGTGCTTTCATCAAGGTTGATCAGTCCTTGATTGGGCAGTGCTTTGTCATCAGTAGATTGTACCAGCAGTGTTTTCTTCTCAGCTGTTTTCTGGCTTCATCAATAGTTAGAAGAATAGCAGCAGTTGTATCCGGGCAGTGGATGTAAGACCATCAGATGTTATAATCACTTTCAAAGGAGAAGACTTAGTGTAAACTGCTGCTTATTGTGAATCCACTGTCATGATCCGGGTTTGGCTTTCATTATCTGTTCCTCTGGCAGGGTTCAATCCCAACACTTGACTACATGTCTAATTTCTCCAATTAATCCCCAGATATAACGGGAGATTAATACCGGTTCTGGTGATGCAAGGGTTGGTACTATTCTGGCATATTCAAAGAATAACTTTGTATACCCCTTACTATCCACTACATTCATATATTATGCATCTATTACACACTAGTACTGAAATTAAAAATTGCTGTACCAACTGAAATAAAATTACACTAATAATAGTAGGCATCCGTACACACATATTTTATTATTATTATTACTATTACCGTCTCCATCATCACATTTACGGATATGGATTCATCCAGAAATCCATATTACGCTCGTCGTATTTCCAGACGAGTCGCTCTCCCACCTGTCTCATTCGTTCACTACTTTCTAAAATTTTCTCACCAAATGTCCTAAGTTCTTGTACGTTTTCTGCACTCATTGGGGGTGCAGGTTCTAGGACTGGGTTTGGAATCTGGGGAGCGGGTTCCTGGTATGGAGGTGTAGGTGCCTGGAATCGGTAAGGATCTTCTAAAATCTCCCTAATGTATTCATCGTGGTAATAGGGATCTAAGGGATCCAAACCTGGGTAGGCTCCTATGTTTGGCATGGGCATGTCTTCATGTTTCGGGTAGCGTTGCACATAGTCCCTAACGTCATCCCACCAGGGGTCGTAATTTGGGTCTAAAGGGTTTGGTGCTGGTACCCTAGGTATTTCCTCCGGGTTGAAATCATGCATTTCTACTTGATTTTCAGGGTTTTCTATTTCCATTGGTTGGTCAGGAATTGGTGGTTGTGGTTGGGGTGCTATCATTTGCTCCAGGTTAGGGTTAGCTGCTGTGGTTGCTAAGATATGGATATTGGCTATACCCCTATTAAGCATATCCTGGGCATAGGCATCAGTTTCTCTATTAGCTGCTGCTAGTACTCTCTGGTCTTGTAACTTTTTCATACGTTTTCTATGCTCGTGTGCCCCTCTACTGAACCATCCCCTCTTTTTCTGAGGAAATGGCTCTTCTGACTGAGCCTTAAACACAAAGATTCCTTCTTCCGTATCAGTAGAGTACCCTGAGAGGGCAGGCTGAGAAGAGGAGGTGCCTTCGCTTCTAGGCGAACCAGACAATTGACGGTACGCGTCAGATGGTCCTTGGTCGCTCATACTGTAAACTAACAAATAGTCAAATAACACATAGCAATAAAATACAATTATGCACGTATTCCCGTAATTTATTTCCTAATAGGTTGAATTTTGATGTCAGCAGAAAACTTCTGTGGCTGAATCAGTGGCTTAGCTTTGATACCACCTTCTGTCGCAACCCCCGATCCCAAATCCCAGGGAACGGACGGCCGTGAGCTAGTTTCGGTGGAATCGCGTATTGTCTAATTTGGCAGCAAAATTTTTCATCAGGACCGTAGTTAGGAAATATTTTATCAGAGTAAAATACCAGATTTTCATAATATTAAACACATGGGATAAAACCCAAGTTTGCAATACACACATTTTCAGAGGAATAAATCCTATTTTATTTAATAAAAATATCTATTTTATTTTTGGTAACTTTATTGCCACTTTTCCAAGCCTTTAGTGCTGTCCAGCTGGCTTCTATTTGGCTTTCACAATTTGTTACCTGAAACGCGTTTTAAAAACATTTGTCAGTGGGAAATACTGGTGAGTGAATCCCAGTTTAATCAAGTTTAAATAAAAACCATTATACAGTATTGAGGGCGGTCTCGCAATTATATTTGTTTCCAAGTCATATCAATTAACATCCATGGTACTGTCAGACCCGACTTGTGGAAATGTTACTCCTTGACCAGGTGGTAACAAATTTTGTATACAAAACCCCAACATACTCATGATAATTGTATTCTTACAAATACTTAATAACTGCTTAATATACATTTAATTGTATGAGGTTTTGTAAAAACCGTTAATAGAAAGTTTACAAAAAGCGGATCAACTCACATTGCTGTCTTAGATTATCCTTTAGGGTTTCCTGGTGACAATCTATAATTTACACAAATGCACATGTGTTAGTATAATAACCCATTTTAACATTAGTAATATGTCGGGCAGAACCACGTCAGCCCTTGCGGCAGAACCACGACTACGTCGGGCAGAACCACGACAGCCGTTACGGAACCCTAGATCAATCGGGCAGCGTATCTAATACGTATCCAGGGGTTATGATACTTACAACGGAGCAGAACTTCGCTATTTAGGGGGGGTATAGTACCCGAGTATAGTGTATACTACGTAATATTGAGAGAAAGAAAGAAAGTTTTGAACCAATTTGACTGAAGGCCGATCAAATCAATTTATAGGGCTGAAACCCGACTTTCTCGCGACCCGCGTAAGAGTAGCCAAAGGGCTACGTGGCCCGCGTCAACTCTGGTCAGCGGCCTAGCTTGTCCGGATCATCGACTAGACCCGCCACGATGATGACACGTGTCATCACCGGGCTGCGCCACACCTTTGATCTCTAGCGGCCCGCGTAAGACCCTTAAGAGGTCTACGCGGCCCGCGACAAATCCAAAAATTCAATTTTTAATTATTTTTAATAATATTTAGGGTATTCGGGGTCCGTTTTCATGTATGGGGTGTATTTTGGGACATATTGGGATATTTTAATATATATTGGGGTGTCGGAAATAATTCGAGGGTGTCGGTTTATTTAGGATTGTTACATGCATCGAGTCTTATTTTGTGCTGTGTATGTAATTTTGTATATGTATGTACTTGTATGTATATGTATGTAAAGACAACCTAGGGAATGGAGCGTATTTATAAAAGTGAAGTCCGACGGTTGACAGAGGTCATCCGATCGGGTGACACTTATCACCTTCCCTGGTTGTTGCCTATAAATAGCAGGCTAGAGCTTGTCATTTAGATCCTTTGCTGACTTTGATAGCGAAGCTCTGCCAGTCTGTACTTCTACCAGAACAGTTGTATTTTCACCATCTTCTAATAGAATTTAGATGGATTTAACGTTGAATTTGTCTTTGTTGATTCTGTGACACTATCAAGGTATTCCACACCTTGATTCTGATCGATCCAACCACGTTCCAACCGAACAGATCCTGATCAAACGGCCTAATAAGTGGTATCAGAGCCACATGATGTTGAATCAGAGACGACAACTGCAATTTCACTGGATTTTCAGTGATCTTTAGCCGATTTCTGTCAAATTTCACCAGAAATTTTGACAAATTTCTCATCTTCTACCTCATATCTTACTGTGTTTACATTTTTACATCTTAAAACGAGAAAAACTCAAAATTGAACAGGAATTCACGGACAAAATTGACTAAAATTCATATCATTAGAATCGGAATTTGATATAGAACAATCCTGTAAAGTTTCATTGAAAAATTCAAACTAAAACTGAATCAAATCAATCAAAAACATGTCGAGTTCTTCGTTCGTTATGACGTCATCCACCCGGTCGGATCACCATCCGATCGTATTGGCTTAGTGTATTCTTGATTCTCGTGCTTACGTCATCATACTCACTCGATTGGATCACCATCCGATTGGTGTAATATTGTTGTTTGGAAGTTTATCAACTGACGTCATTATCTCACTCGATCGGATCACCATCTGATCGGTGAAGTGTTGAAGTTTAAAGGTTTCTAGAAGCTCTTGTGTCACTCGATCGGATCACCATCCGATCGAGTCGCCATCCGACACTTGAGCCTATCCGACACTTGTACAATTGTACTTGGTTGTGACCCGATCAGATCACCACTCAACCGGATCACCATCCGATCCAAGTGCATTTGTTTGAAATTTTTGAAACTTGTGAAAATTTTTCTAAGTGTTTGAAACTTTTTCAGGTCCTTAACAATGGGAGATGAATTCCTAAATCCGTTTAGCTATGTTTTTGCATTCAACACCGGAGACACATCAACAAATACTTCCAATACTAATCCAAACCCGAAGAAGGCGATTGCAGATTCGCTAAGTGTAGACAACGCTTATGGCACTTACAACAAGCCACCGAAGCTTATGGCGATAGAAGACTACAACAGATGGTCAAGCAGATTCGAGGATTGGTTGAAGGCGTTTGCTTATCTGAGTTGGAAATGTATGAAAAACGGTTATGATATCGGAAGAAAAGATTATGAAAACCTGAATGATACTGAACAAGAGACATTTGTGGCCGAACAAAAATGTATAGCTTTATTGCATCAATCTGTTAGAGATGATATTATTTCATTGATTAGTTAAGAAAACGCAAAAGGTTTGTGGGCCAAGTTAGAGAAAAAGTGTATTGGAGGGGCATAGATAGTGAAGAATAAGAAACGTTTGCTGAAGAAAGAGTTTGAATTGTTCGCGTGCATGAAGAATGAGAATGTGTTAAAGATGGTTGAGCGATTCTGTCACTTGAAGATAGAACTTGCAAGACACGGGATCACAGTAACTGAAGAAGAGATGGTCGAGAAATTATTTGAATCTTTACCTGAAGAAAAGGATTGGCAGTATTACGGGTTGGTTTTGAAGAACACCATGAAAATGTCTGATATGACTGTTGACTGGCTGATTGAAAGGTTTGAGAGCCATGGACTAGAAATTAAGAAGATGAACAAAGTCAACAACACCCCGTACCAACAAAACATAGATCTTTACTACAGGGGTAGTATGATTCCTAAGACCTCTTCACCAAAAACTGCATTTTCAGCTGAGAGCTCGAACATAGTTACTCAAGAGAAACAAAATAGCAGTTCTGTACCGAGAAGTGGCTATCATGGAGGATCTTCTTCATCAAGTTTTGGGAATCAGCAACAACAGAATGTTCCTAAAAACGTGTTTCAGTGTAACATTGCAGTGAACCTGAACAATGCTCAGAGCTTCAATGAAGAAACTACAAAACTACAAATGGTGTTTCTCGCCTCAATCTTGGAATCATATGAAAGCTTGGTAGCTGGGAAAATCGGGAATACAAATCTGACGAAGGAAGATTATGATTAGATTGACCCCGAAGAGATGGAGTTAATCGACATACGCTGGTGCATGGCTAGCGTAATTCGAAGAACGCAAAGGTTTATGGAAATAACAGGAAGAAATTCGATTGGTGGGCCTTCAACGAAGTTAGGATTTGATAAGTCAAAAGTGACCTGCTTTAAGTGCAAATAGAAGGGGCACTTCAAGAGGGAATGCAGGAACGCAGCAGCAGATGAAACAGCAAATCCATTTCAGGACGACTACTATAAAAAGGCTGTTTATCATTGCAATCGAGAAGAGCCGCCAAGAATGAAACAAATTGAAGAGACTCCTAAGGAGAAGTCAAGAGCATTAGCAGTAATTCATGATGACGAAGGCTTTGACTGGAGCTTACCAGAAGATGATGTTGTAGGTTTTGCTTTCATGGCAAAAACTGAACCATACAAAGATACACGAACTGAAGAGCAAAAATACACTTATCGAAAGCCGATAGCTCAAACCATGAAGGATAGAAACTATCGAGCCTGGAAAGAAGCTAAAAAGGCTAACAGATGGGATGCTGATCGTGAGTGCTATTTGGACCCGAAAGGCAACATAATTTCTGAACCAACAACACTCATAGTTGAAACTCTCATTGAATCCTTGAAGCAACAAGATGAACAGAGAGAGAGATGCAGCAAAGAAAGCTGAAGAGGAGGAGCTAAAGTCAAGGAAATTCGACGATGGGATAATCGACACAACAAAAGAAATGACAGCTGAAAACTTGACCAAGATGGCAGACAAAGTGCTTGCAGCAAAAGTACTAGAGGTAGATCCCAAATCTGCGTCTGAGTCAACAATCAAGGTCAGTTGTAGTGGTTCAACAAATGAATCAGGTAAGACTGATGGGACTAAAATAGAAAGTGATTGCAAAAATTGCATGAAACAATGCAAAGTTTGCAGCACAAATGCGTATCTCACAACGAAAAAGACCGAAGAACTGGTTGTGAAAGTCAAAACAACTGAAGAAGGTTTTCTAAATCGGGATAAACTTCTTAGAATTTCAAATGAAAGGATTGATGAATTAACCAAAAGGATTGAAAATGATAAAACTGATATTGAACGTGTTAAAAAGGAAAATGAGAAGTTAATTCATGAAAACATAAATATTTCTGAAAGTTTTGAAAAATTAAAAAGGACTGTTAAAGATTCTGATGAGCGAAATGCGAAAACTTCTAAAGAGAATTTTCAATTGTTTGGAGTTCTTCAGGAGAAATAAAAGCAAATCAACCAGCAGTTGGACGAGATCACAAATCTTAAGCTTCAGTTTCAGGAAGCTAAGATTGAAAATGAAAGAATCACTTTAAAATTGAACAGTTACAGCTCCGCGAGCTTTGTTCTTCAACACATAGTTCCCAAACCCATTGGAAAGAACAAAGCTGGTGAAGATGTATACTCGGATGGAACAGGGGTGGGTTATCATCAAGTTCCACCGCCTGTGTTAAACAATTTTCAAAGAAACAGTCCGGGTTGGATAAAATTTATGAAACAAATGAAAAATCAGATGTTGAGAAACTCCCAGAAACAATCGATGTCACATTCACTTCGCCATTAGATAAAGATAGTATTCAGTCTGAAGTTGTAAAAAATGTGGTTGAAAACGTTTTAAAATCTGACAGTGATTCGACTGAAGACGAAGAGTGTTTTCTGAATAACTACATTCCAAAATCAAAATCCCAAAACAACTCAAGTGATGGACCTACTCTTGTGATGTACAAGATGTCGGGTTCTGATAAGTTGTATTTGGATCTTGAATTTCCACTTGAGAATGTGAATGTTGACAAACTTAAACAAGTGTTCAAATTGGTTGAAATTGATGTTTCTGAAATTGAAGGTTTAAAGAACTCAAAAAGGTTTTTGGACTTTGAAAAAGATAAATCTTACTATAAGAAACCTGCTGCACCACCACGTTTTAACAATAACAATCAAAAGAGATGGTGTGACAAATGGCAAATAACCGGAAATTCTGTACAGTCTAATCACTATTCTTAGTATATAATCTCATGCAATTAGCGTAATTTAATTACGAAACTGTGTCGTACATTAGACGCCAGTGTTAGGACAAGAAAACAATGATATAACATATGTTGGTTTTCGTTGTATTGCGAAACCAATTAAACAATGTCCTAAAAGCGTTGGTAAAAAGTGCTGCGTGCACTATTCACGGTTACACTATTCATGCCAGCAAAACCGTGAAAACAGAATGAAACAAGGAAAAACGACACACGGCTAACATAACTGAGTCCGTTTATATAAGAAAACACTAATACGAAAACATATCTTTACAAAGATACAAGACTTTCCGGTACAACGCCCTAATCGCTAAATCGTCCGTTTCACTAAAAATAAGACAATTTTAACTCGTCCAAAATAATAATTTAGCATTTCCGGGACTCCGGAAATATGAAAAATGATGACAAACATATGGAAACAATTTGAGGATATTAATGGGGTGTCCGAAACATAAGCTTTCGATGCTGCGTTGCAACCCCCACAACTTGTCCATTTCTGCACCGACAAGCTAATAAACGACATTTTCGACATCGAAAACAACCAAATGAAAGCTTTGGTGAACTAGTTAAGGTTATTTTGAGATTCCAAATCCCTTTATACATCTCTTGGTTGCGGATTTACAACTTACGGAAAAACTTCGTCGGTAGGAATTAAAAGTGCTTTTATAGAACCGACGACCAAACGGAAGTCGTTTAAGATATCAAAATATAATTTCTACTAGTTTAGTGAATTTGTTAATAATAATTAACATTCCGAATCACTAATTACCTCCTAATGGTGAAAGATTACCCCTAATCACCATACTTAGCCTAATTACCAAAATATCTACATGTTTAAGACATTTTTATAAAAATGTTACACTTTACCCCCCCATGTATATGACGAAAATAAAGGGGTCCCACACCCTTAATTACTTGCTAAAATATCTAGATATTTTGGTTTATTACAAGTGGATGAAGTTGGTGATTTGTTATAACAACTAGTTACTTTAAGTTACTAACCATTTTATCATCACTTTATATTTTTTTTTATTTACAAACACAAACTCTCTCATCATCTTCATCTTTTCATCAAGAACACCCACCATAAACCCATTTTATTTTATCACCTCCTTGATGATCAATATGGATTTCCATGGAACATAAGAAGATCTAAAGCACTTACAAGAAAAATGACACTCTTTCATCCACTCAAGAACCTTCAATCATCAAGATCTTCATCTTCTTAGCTCTTAATCATCACTTAGATCATCCCTAGCCTAGTGCTAGAAGTGAGCTTCTAAATCTCTTATTTTCATACTTGTTTATGTTATGATTGTTATTATAACTAGAGATAACAAAATAATCATACATAATAAACATGAAAATATAAAGAAGCAAAAAAATAATAATCATAATATATAAGATTGTTTATGTTGTGATTTGAACCTTGTTACTTGTTTATTTGATCTAGTTATGATTAACATCATATGAAAAACTTGTTAGATAATGTTTAAAAACATAATCTAACAAGTATACATGAAAGTATTAAAAAGGGTTATGTGAAACTTAATGTTTAATGAATGAACATATATTTTTGATGTTATAAAAGTGTGTAAAGTATTTTACCAAGAATCATGCTTTTTGAAAGATTTATAAAAGAAACATACAAGATGGGTTTTCTATAAAAGTTTGGCAAAACTAGAAGTAAAGTATGATTTTTAAACTAATAAACATATGTAAAGATCATACTAAAAACCCTACATGTTTATGAGTTCATCTTGTTAAAAGTTTGTTATGAATCTCATGTGTTTTTGTTTAGAAAATGATATGTTAATAAACATGGCAAAGTTCATATATCAAAGGAACTATGGCCAATTTTTCTTAGAAATCACATGCTAGAAAAATTATCATTTTTAACAAAGTCTTTACAAGATTAGAAAGTGGTCTTTCTAAAAACAAAAAAAAATAGATATAAATATATATTTTTTGGGAAAATATATATTAGTGATCTTAACAAGTTATGTACTATGTGTTTATTATTTGTATTAGTTATGTACAAAAGTTAGGGATTTGATAACAATGATACAAATAAATACAAGACACATTTACAAGTAAAGACTTACAAGAATACATATATACACACTTGAATACAATTTGCGGATCATTCGGACATCGGATACAACTTATGGACAATTCGGACGACGGACGAACCTATGAACATATCGCCAATCCGAGGACTTACTACGACGTTTAAGCGATCTTTCGACGCGTACACCAAAATTTCGTTACCGTTAACAAAATTCAGACATTTTGAAACTTATAAAAACTATTATGTTTTTATTTACTAAAAAGTATACTTAGTTATTTTTATAAAAATGTTTTTATAAAAATGAAAGACTTATACTTTCAAATGGGCTTACACTTCTTAATGGGCTATTTTATACAAATGGGCTTACACTTCTTAATGGGCTTACTTTCATAATGGGCTTAACTTAAATACATGGGCTAAGCCCAATATCAAAAACTCATGGGCTAAGCCCAATACCAAACATATGGGCCAAGGCCCAACACTATTGAGGCCCAACACTATTGAGGCCCAACACTATTGAGGCCCAATGCTATTTAGGCCCAACACTATTGAGGCCCAATACTATTAGGCCCAAAACTATTTAGGCCCAAAACTATTTAGGCCCAATACTATTTAGGCCCAACACTATTGAGCCCCAACACTACTTAGGCCCAACACTATTTGGGCCCAATAACATGAATTCTTGGGCTAAGCCCAATGACACCATTATTGGACATTCAAGTATACAGTTGATACATATAAGACACGAAATCAAGAAGACAAGACCCGATGATACAACTCACAAGATACAAGATTACATATATATATATATATATTTGGTGAAATATATATATATATAACCGTTTAACAATTCATTCATCTAATACAAAGTTCAACGAACAATAAAGACATACAAGTCTTACACATATTTAAGACACAAGGCTTGTACTCAAGTCATTTACAAAGACCGAAGTGTCTAACAAATATAAGAACATTTGTAGGTCGCAACATCGTTCAAGACGACCACGCGTAAGATCACAAACACTTATCGTTCACGGACGCAATACTGTGAGTTCATGTCCCCTATTCATTTAAATGTTTTACAGCTTTACAACTATCGGGGAAAATACATGTTCAATTGTATGTTAAGTTATGGAATGAAACACCTTAGATCATGTGCGATTAGGGTCATACATCTAAGCACCATTAATCCAGTTTGGACCTAGGTACAAGTGGTTAGATCTAATGGGTATTGGCGAGCCCCACTCTTGGTCGTGGACCCATACAGAAGAGTGCGTTTGTGTCCCAGTCGATAGTAGTCGACATAAAATCGTCTAGGTTTGGATTGCTTCCTAATTCGTCACACATATTAATGTCCTCGCGAAACATTAATGATCAACGATTTCATTGACGCTTTACATACTACATCATTACATACAGATACATTTTATACAACTCACATTTTATGGATACATTTTATACAACTCACATTTTATGGATACATTTTATACAACTCACATTTTACAGATACATTTTATACAACTCACATTTTACAGATACATATCATTCAACTAAACTGCATGAACTCGCCAACTTTTGTTGATGTTTTCAAACTTAACATGTATTTCAGGGAATTAGTGGACCATGCAGACATTTCAGTCAAGGAAAGCAAGTATCAAGACTCCATGCCACCATTCGAAGGGTTTGCCCGTTATATACCGCCTCTTTGCGGTGATATAGTGGTCAAAGCCTTGACATTTTAAGACTTACATTTTGATGTATAAAACGATGACAACTTATTTTCATTTAATGGTTTGTAACCAATACATTTAACTTATGTTGCGTTCTTTTGAAACAATTATGACAATGGCATTGGAGCTTGTTTTTATTCATTTAGTATGTTCACTTATATTGTTATGCAATGAGAACCGATCAGATCACACCGCGCGCTTCCGCTACGAGCGGGTGTGACAGATTGGTATCAGAGCATCGATTGTAGTGAACCAGGATTCTTTCTCGAGTCTAAGTCTACAATCACTAGGGACCTCTCACGAAAACCTCTTGTTCATGTTGAACAGATTATAAATAAAACTGTACAGGTCAAAAGGTTTTCATTGCATAAACATTTTTTCAAGGTCCACTACAACAAAAATTCACTTCACATAAATCAAGCGAGGACATTTCCATGGGTGAAGTCTATGAGAAATAGACACATTACATTAACAGACTATGTGCCTACAACACATTACATTATCAGTTTACGCATTATAAATAGTTTACAAGTTCAGCTTATACAAGATAGAAATCCTTGATTGATAGGGTTTTACATGATTATATATATAGGTTGTTCACATATATGTTGCATGAAATATTGGGCAAAAACAAAATGCCTTCGACTTCGAATTCCATTGTCATCCTTGACACACATAACATGGTTAAGACACGACATCTTTTACACAGGATATGATACTCTATTTTCAAACATGACATATTTTATACAATACATCTTCCATGAGAATATCGACCTCATGTCTATTGCGGAGCTTATGACGAACGTGGTTCCTAAGTGAGACCATAAAGTATTGATCCCGTGGAAGATGGTTGCTTTCTCGCGGATGCTGAGATTCCGGACTTCAGTAATGACAATGAGGCGGAGGTGGCAGCCTTGGACAACAACTCCATTAGTGGGACGAGGTCCCTGTGACTCATAAAAATCATGATTGAAGACACTCTTATCCAGACAAGGAAGATGAAGTACTCATCTTGAAGGCGTCCCTTCAGATGTTATTTTTACAAATTCTCTCTATTTTAATTTCATCTAACGCCGTGCCATTCCGCAAGTAATGACAACGGACGTTGACACATGAACTATCATGAAGTTCCCTCCTGTGTTAAACATAGACAATAGTGTCCTCTCTCTGACTGATCGCCTTCTCTGAACGAGAGAATGCTAGGGTGACCATGCAAGACAATTTATTATTACGGGGGCCCACGTAATAACAACTTGTAGTGCATGGAAATTCTGGTGGACTCTGCGGGTCAAACTAATGATCACTATCCATTCAAAATTCTTAAGTGTTCAAGTTTCTATCCAGTAGAACACTAACCGAGATGGTTACTATAACACCTTACAATACAATACAATACAATACAATACAATACAATACAATACAATACAATACAATACAATACAATACAGGAAGACGACACGTATTTGTTCACACCTAACATTTGATCTACATCACGATTCAATTGAGACTAGTCATCTAAACAAACAAAATTTGTTAGCCACTCATGAAGTAATTTCCTCAACATTCTAATTTTTTTTTTTTTTTTGTTTTGTACATGGGCTATTTCCATGGTGTCTATGACACTTTACCCTACTTTACTTTACCTTACCTTATCATATTCCACCTTATCATATTTATTGGATATAGATACAATAAATTCCGTCGCTTGACATTTGTCTTTTCCCAAGGGATGGTATGGCATGAGCCATGCTGCAACTCCCTCATTGCATTCTATTCAACATCTTTGGAGATTCTAATGATCTTGTTAGAGCTCGTGAAGCTCAAGCACTATCACCATACTCGTCACATGGGCAAGTACGACAAAGAAATTTCTTTACTTGGGACGACCGAGGTCCATAGAGTAGGGAATACATATTATATGGACGAAGACCACTGGTTGGTTTCCCCTCCTCAACGAATTATTTTTTTTCTTTTTCCATTTAGACATATGACCAATACACGCAAGAGGCATTACACCTTTTGGTTTTGGTTATCCACAATATCATTCATTCAAACATGTATCAACAATGGGGTCTTGAGGTTTCCATGACCGATTGCATTTTTCATTCTTGGGCGCATGATAGACTGTATTTATCCAAATATACGTCTAAATTCTTTTAGTAGTATATATTAATAAGATCATGGCGCCAAAAGAAACAAATGCTTTTACACAAGACATGGTTTATACATGACATTGTTACGTAAGACATTGCTATACATGACATTTGACGTTGGTTTACACAACACATTTTTGGTAGTTATTGATAAGTGATGAGACGTGTGTAATATGATAAAAGCATGGTGGATACGCCGCTGGTACTTCCTATACATAAGTGCTTATATTATATTGCATATCGTGGCATATCTGAACCATTTTGACAAAGACAATACATGACATCTTTTACCAAAGACAGGATTTTCTATTTTAAGGCATGATATATTTTATGCACTACATTTCATTTGGTTATTTATTTAACCATACATCATTCTTTTATATCATCTGATTTTCATATCTATTTTCATATGATTTTATAAAAGAACTCGATCATAACTGGAGCCAATATTGTTGGTTACACTTGATGCTTTCACTGTCTCTCAAGGGTTGTTCCATACTGGGTAACACCCGAATTCAAACACCCTGAGTGTTACATTTTGGGTTTAGCCTCCGAGATCCGAAGCATGACCACATCATCCCACCCTACCTCAATCACTCAAACAGTAGTTACTCGACACGTTTCCAATCAACCAACATTTCACATCCATGTTATTTGATACTGGTGCCAATTTTAGCTTCATCTCAACATTTCACATACATGAGTTTCATGGCTAGTGGCGGGATTGTCCAAGCTACAATTAGGGACTGGATTATCCTACAACTAAACATAGGGAGTGGGCTATCCTACATCTAAAGCATAGGGATTGGGCTATCCTACATCTAAACATATGGATTGGGTTATCCTACATTTAAACATACGGTTCCTAAAACTATACAGTGAAGTACTCGCCACACAGAATTCCAAATGTACTTAGCCTAGAGCCAAGTAAGCTAGACATCCCCTCATTCTATAGAATCGGTATACGGTAAACTAGTCGAGTCAGGGAAAGTTGTTAGAGGATGTTCCTTGGAACTTGGCGAGCGAAGATTCAGTATTGATCTCTTACCCGTTGAGTTGGGTAGTTTCAATGTAGTGGTTGGCATGGATTGGTTATCCGATAACCAAGCCAAAGTCTTTTGTCATGAAAAGGTCATTCGCCTACCACTACTGAACAAAGAGACACTTGTTATTCATGGAGAGAAGCACGATACACCATTGTGGATCATCAATTGCATGAAGGCACATAAGTGCTTACGGAAAGGTTGTTTTGCCTTTCTGGCACATGTTGTCGACAAGAAGGCCGTTGGGCCGAAGCTCACAGATATTCCAGTTGTAAAAAAAGGGTTTCCTGAAGTCTTTCCTGAAGACTTGCCGGGATTATAACCATATCGACAAGTTGAGATTCATATCGACTTGGTATCGTAAACCTCACCCATAACCAAATCTCCATATCGATTAGCACCTTTTGAAATGCAAGAGTTATTCACACAACTTCAAGAGTTGTTGGATAAAGGATTCATTAGATCAAGCTTCTCGCCTTGGGGAGCTCCAGCTTTGTTTGTAAAGAAGAATGATGAAACACTCAGAATGTGCATCGACTACAGAGAGTTGAATAAACTCACCATCAAGAATCGGTATCCACTATCGAGGATTGGTGATTTATTCGATCAATTGCAAGGTTCAAGCTTCTACTCTAAGATAGACTTATGATCGGAGTATCATCAGTTACGAATTCAAGAGGAAAGCACACCGAAAACGGCTTTTAAAACTCGTTATGGTTATTACGAGTTTCTCGTTATGCTTTTGGTTTAACGAATGCACTAGCGGTCTTCATGGAATTAATGAATCGCGTGTGCAAGCCGTATCTCGACAAATTCGTCGTAGTATTTATTGACGACATATTAATATACTCACGATTGACTAATGAACACGAACAACATTTGAGAACCATTTTGGAGCTACTAAAGAAGGGGAAACTATACGCGAAATTTTCCAAGTGCAAATTTTGGATTAGCGAGATACAATTTCTCAGGCATGTAGTGAATGAGAAAGGTATTCAAGTAGACCCGGCTAAGATTGAAGCAAATGAGAATTGGGAAGTGCCCAAGACTCTAACTGGAGTCCGACAATTTTTTTTTGGGATTAACGGGATATCATCGGAGATCTATAGAGATTTAAAAAAAATTACTCAATTGCTAACCTCCCTCACCCATAAAGAAAATAAATTCGCCCCAATCGAAAAACAAGAAATAACATTACAACTTATTCTTAAGATTGGTACATAGCATTTTACAATCTTATCATTATCCGACGATACCGATGACTTTGTTGTAAACTATGATGCTTCGCATCAAGGATTGGGTTGCGTACTCGTGCAACGTGAAAAAGTTATCATGTACACGTCGCGCCAATTAAAAAGTTCACGAGAAGAACTATACCACTCTCGACCTTGAGTTAGGCGTGGTGGTATTCGCTTTAAAACTTATGGCGACATTATTTATATGGTACTCAATGCATTATTTTCACGGATCATAAAAGTCTTCAACACATATTCAACCAAAAAGAATTAAATATGCAAAAGCGATGTTGGGTTGAATTGTTGAACGACTATGATGGTGAAATAAAGTACCATCCGGGCAAGGCGAACGTTGTAGCTGACGCCTTGAGCCGCAAGGAGCGAGTTAGAACACTGAGAGTTCAAGCACTAGAGAAGATGATTCACAAGCGCTCAAAGAAGAGCATATTCAAGCAGAAACACTTCGATGCATGAAGGAACAATTAGTGCCGAAAGAAGATGGAACTTTATACCTTATGGGTTGAAATTAGGTTCCATTCTTTGGCGGCCTTCGAGATGATATTTTGAGGAAGCACATAAGCCAAAGTATTAAAAGAATACTATTGGTGGCCTAATCTCAAAAGTGATATCGTGACTTATGTCGGACAATGCTTGACTTACGCAAAAGTCAAAGCTGAATATCAGAAACCCTCGGACTTGTTACAACAAACCGAGATTCCCGTTTGGAAATGGGAACAAATATCGATGGACTTCATTACGAAGTTACCCAAGACCTCATGCCGTCTTACCGATTCGGGAGGAGGATAGTACAGAGAAACTAGCGGAACCCTATCTCAAGGAAATAGTGGCTCATCATGGAGTGCCTATTTCAATAATCTCAGACCAAGACGGTCGCTTCATTTCACGAATTTAGAAGTCATTTCAATAGGCCTTTGGACCTCATTTAAATCTAAGCACGATCTTTCATCCACAAACTGACGGCCAGAGCGAACGGAAAATCCAAACACTCGAAGATATGCTTCGTGCATGTGTTATGGATTTGGGAGGCAACTGGGATACTCATTTAATTTTGGTTGAGTTTTCCTACAACAACAGCTACCATACAAGCTGCATTGTTCGAAGCTCTTATGGTCGAAAGCGTCACTCACCGCTATATTGGGTGGAAGCGGGCGATAAACAACTAATCGGTCCGGAATTATTCCAAGAGACTACGGATAAAATCTTTCAGATCATAGACCATATCAAGGCGGCTCGCGATCGACAAAAGAGCGACACGGACAAGAGACAGAAGCCATTATCTTTTGAGATCGGAGACAAAGTCTTGTTGAGACTCTCGCCTTGGAAGGGCGTAGCGAGGTTCGGTAAGCGTGGGAAGCTTAACCCTCGTTATGTAGGACAATTTGAAATCTTAGAAAAGATTGGCACTGTTGCCTACAACTTGAAGTTACCAGACGAACTAAGTAGTGTACATGACACATTTCATGTGTCGAATCTTAAGAAGAGTCCAACACAAGAAACGGTTATCATCCCGACGGATGAAGTTCACATTGATGACAAACTCCAATTCATAAAGCACCTGTTAAGGTCATGGACCGGAAGGTCCAGAAAATACGAAGGAGTCGTAACATATTTGTAAAAATTCGTTGGAACTCTCGACACGGACCCGAATATACTTGGGAACGTGCATATCAAATCAAAACCAAAATACCCTCACCTGTTTGATTAGTCTCCTGCAAAGGATGACTCAGTTTGAATTTCGGGACGAAATTCTCAATAACAGGGGGAGAATGTGACAAATGGCAAATAACCGGAAATTCTGTACAGTCTAATCACTATTCTTAGTATATAATCTCACGCAATTAGCGTAATTTAATTACGAAACTGTGCCGTACATTAGACGACAGTGTTAGGACAAGAAAACAATGATATAACATATGTTGGTTTTCGTTGTATTGCGAAACCAATTAAACAATGTCCTAAAAGTGTTGGTAAAAAGTGCTGCGTGCACTATTCACGGTTACACTATTCATGCCAGCAAAACCGTGAAAACAGAACGAAACAAGGAAAAACGACACACGGCTAACATAACTGTGTCCGTTTATATAAGAAAACACTAATACGAAAACATATCTTACAAAGATACAAGATTTTCCGGTACAACGCCCTAATCGCTAAATCGTCTGTTTCACTAAAAATAAGACAATTTTAACTCGTCCAAAATAATAATTTAGCATTTCCGGGACTCCGGAAATATGACAAATGATGACAAACATATGGAAACAATTTGAGGATATTAATGGGGTGTCCGAAACATAAGCTTTCGATGCTGCGTTGCAACCCCCACAACTTGTCCATTTCTGCACCGACAAGCTAATAAACGACATTTTCGACATCGAAAACAACCAAATGAAAGCTTTGGTGAACTAGTTAAGGTTATTTTGAGATTCCAAATCCCTTTATACATCTCTTGGTTGCGGATTTACAACTTACGGAAAAACTTCGTCGGTAGGAATTAAAAGTGCTTTTATAGAACCGACGACCAAACGGAAGTCGTTTAAGATATCAAAATATAATTTCTACTAGTTTAGTGAATTTGTTAATAATAATTAACATTCCAAATCACTAATTACCTCCTAATGGTGAAAGATTACCCCTAATCACCATACTTAGCCTAATTACCAAAATATCTACATGTTTAAGACATTTTTATAAAAATGTTACACTTTACCCCCCCCCCCCCCATGTATATGAAGAAAATAAAGGGGTCCCACACCCTTAATTACTTGCTAAAATATCTAGATATTTTGGTTTATTACAAGTGGATGAAGTTGGTGATTTGTTATAACAACTAGTTACTTTAAGTTACTAACCATTTTATCATCACTTTATATTTTTTTTTATTTACAAACACAAACTCTCTCATCATCTTCATCTTTTCATCAAGAACACCCACCATAAACCCATTTTATTTTATCACCTCCTTGATGATCAATATGGATTTCCGTGGAACATAAGAAGATCTAAAGCACTTACAAGAAAAATGACACTCTTTCATCCACTCAAGAACCTTCAATCATCAAGATCTTCATCTTCTTAGCTCTTAATCATCACTTAGATCATCCCTAGCCTAGTGCTAGAAGTGAGCTTCTAAATCTCTTATTTTCATACTTGTTTATGTTATGATTGTTATTATAACTAGAGATAACAAAATAATCATACATAATAAACATGAAAATATAAAGAAGCAAAAAAATAATAATCATAATATATAAGATTGTTTATGTTGTGATTTGAACCTTGTTACTTGTTTATTTGATCTAGTTATGATTAACATCATATGAAAAACTTGTTAGATAATGTTTAAAAACATAATCTAACAAGTATACATGAAAGTATTAAAAAGGGTTATGTGAAACTTAATGTTTAATGAATGAACATATATTTTTGATGTTATAAAAGTGTGTAAAGTATTTTACCAAGAATCATGCTTTTTGAAAGATTTATAAAAGAAACATACAAGATGGGTTTTCTATAAAAGTTTGGCAAAACTAGAAGTAAAGTATGATTTTTAAACTAATAAACATATGTAAAGATCATACTAAAACCCTACATGTTTATGAGTTCATCTTGTTAAAAGTTTGTTATGAATCTCATGTGTTTTTGTTTAGAAAATGATATGTTAATAAACATGGCAAAGTTCATATATCAAAGGAACTATGGCCAATTTTTCTTAGAAATCACATGCTAGAAAAATTATCATTTTTAACAAAGTCTTTACAAGATTAGAAAGTGGTCTTTCTAAAAACAAAAAAAAAAATAGATATAAATATATATTTTTGGGAAAATATATATTAGTGATCTTAACAAGTTATGTACTATGTGTTTATTATTTGTATTAGTTATGTACAAAAGTTAGGGATTTGATAACAATGATACAAATAAATACAAGACACATTTACAAGTAAAGACTTACAAGAATACATATATACACACTTGAATACAATTTGCGGATCATTCGGACATCGGATACAACTTATGGACAATTCGGACGACGGACGAACCTATGAACATATCGCCAATCCGAGGACTTACTACGACGTTTAAGCGATCTTTCGACGCGTACACCAAAATTTCGTTACCGTTAACAAAATTCGGACATTTTGAAACTTATAAAAACTATTATGTTTTTATTTACTAAAAAGTATACTTAGTTATTTTTATAAAAATGTTTTTATAAAAATGAAAGACTTATACTTTCAAATGGGCTTACACTTCTTAATGGGCTATTTTATACAAATGGGCTTACACTTCTTAATGGGCTTACTTTCATAATGGGCTTAACTTAAATACATGGGCTAAGCCCAATATCAAAAACTCATGGGCTAAGCCCAATACCAAACATATGGGCCAAGGCCTAATACTATTGAGGCCCAACACTATTGAGGCCCAACACTATTGAGGCCCAATGCTATTTAGGCCCAACACTATTGAGGCCCAATACTATTAGGCCCAAAACTATTTAGGCCCAAAACTATTTAGGCCCAATACTATTTAGGCCCAACACTATTGAGCCCCAACACTACTTAGGCCCAACACTATTTGGGCCCAATAACATGAATTCTTGGGCTAAGCCCAATGACACCATTATTGGAAATTCAAGTATACAATTGATACATATAAGACACGAAATCAAGAAGACAAGACCCGATGATACAACTCACAAGACACAAGATTACATATATATATATATATTTGGTGAAATATATATATATAACCGTTTAACAATTCATTCATCTAATACTGTGTGTGTGTGTTGATCTTTTAATTTGTAAATCAACTTCCATCTTATCCACTTTAACCCCTCAAGTTTGCCTCTATAATATATTTAGCACTACTTTTCTCTTTTAATAGTTTTTACCATGCTCTTAACTAGGTTAAATAGCCTAGTTATTTATTTCATAATATAACACATAAGAACATATTGTGAATATATAACATTTGGATTTTGGGGCGTTACAAGTCTACCCCCCCCCTTAAATAAGGTTTCGTCCCCGAAACCTTTCTCTCTCTATTTACACATACACATATATGTTTGACTTCATAGTCACATCATAATTATAAGTAATTATCATATCTCAATTCATATTTATTCATACAATTAACATCTTAGCAAGTGTATACTTTCCATGGCATACTTTCACCTAACATTCTTATTTCCTCTACCCGTTAGTAACAGGTCAATATACATATTCATCCCAACTCATAGTAATGCTTACTTTCATATGATCCATTCATAACAGATCTAATACCTTTGTCTCATCCTTTAAGATTACATTCTACACATATATTACATGACATTTAATTATTGTTTTGTTATTGTAACGAAGTACTATTTCATGATCATACATATTTACTTAGCTCCCAGGTTAACACTATTCTACATTTTCCATGGTTGTTTATACCATACATATCCTCACTTCACCTTCAATTCACATTATTCATTCTCCATCACTATTACTCTCATTTCATGCATTAATTTATTCGCATAAGTATACGTGTCATGCAAATTCATTATACGAGAATTTAACCAATACTTGAAACCTTCACTTAAACCCCTAAGATTTCCTTCTTAATAACATAGTTTTCCTTCTTATGTTAACTATTAGAAATCAAACATTCCCTTCATAGGTCATTTTCAATCTACCAATTCATGCTTATCCAACATAAATTAGACCTTTTACTAACCTCATCTCATATCAGCAATCGACGATCAGTAACCCAGATCGATCCGCACTCTTCACAAGTACTAGCCGTACTAGGCTAGATTCCATTTACCCGTGTAATGTGCCTTCACTCGTACGCATCATTCCACCAATTCGATTGGTTTCATCACATCAAGGGTTCTTACCTTATCATCCACAAATTTAGCAATTAGCACATTTCATTCAAACATTCATTTTATTAGGTGTTTACTCACCTATAATTCTTATACAATTTATTACATACACGGCATAACGTGTCACGCCTTTCATTCCTCACACGCAATTCTTTCATTCCAGTTACTTATTTCATCAACCTTCGATGTTTGACTTTTCAAGGCCAAACTGACATTTCTTAATTATCATACATTTATTGAGGCACACGTTTGTACTTCTTTCCATTCATGCTTACTTGCAAGGACTTTCATTACATCATTCTTTCATTTAGTTACTTTACATTTACTCATATGACTCGTCTGGCGCAACCATGGTCAAACCATCGTCATATTCTGATGTGGACTAATTCCATCTTTTTTTTATATCTTAAATCCGTCCCGCGGATTCAAACGTAATATCCATACCTTTCATTATTTATATGTTTCGAATCCGCCTAGCGGCTTCAAACATACCATTCACACATTTTCTTCCTTCTATGCTTTGAATCCATCTCACGGACTCAAACATATCATTCACATCCTTCATTCTTTACATGTGTTGAATCTGTCTCGTGGATTCGGACATATCATTTCTGCATTTCATTTCCTTGAATCCGTTTTATGGATTCAACATTCCATTCATGCCTTTCATTCCTTGAATCCATCTCGCGGATTCAAACAGGTCATTCATACTTCATTCCTTTCATGTTTCGAATCCATCTCATGGATTCTAACATATCATTCATATTTTCATTCCTGAAAGTCGTACATTTCTCTTTTCTCTCACGTCCACCTACTACCTAATTCTAACGGACATACCTGTAACAATTATCACGGTCTCACGAACGTCATACGTTTCTTGTGTACTGGCCAGGTACACAATCCACATACTAGTTTCGTGTCTTCGTGTAATCGCCACCTTATGTCCAAAGAATTAAGTTTCGGCACGTGTAACATTTTCAAAACTTCATTGTCATGTCTTTATTATATTTCATTTAAAATTTTCTTTCACTTACTTAATTATACCTCTTCACACGCCCACACGTTAAATTTACGTACCTGGGCCCAATTTGTCTTATTACGTGCCTTGGTGCCGATCCTAGACCGCATTCACGGATCATTCATTCCAAGTAATTATGTCTACCTTACACATAACATACTGTTAGTTTTCTTCAAATACATACTGAAGCACATACTTACCTTTACTTCTACCCTTAGATCATGATCGAGTCTCAGATTGTACGGGTTCCTTGACACAAGAGCACACAGGTTTGAGTTCAAGTATTTATTCCCTCATACTTGATTTCACTCAAACCTTGGCTCTGATACCAACTTGTAAGGCCCTAATACGTATTTGACAAAAAGTCGCAGCGGAAATTCGTGCCATAAAATTTCTTTCATTACAAACGTCTTGACCTACTTGAAAGTTCGTTTTAATATGTATCTTTTACAAAAATAAAGTATAAGTCCTGTTTACTAAAGTACATACTCAATTATCCCCGTACAATCTATCTTATGACTCGGTCTTCGATCTCTATTGCTCGTGATAACTGCCCGTGATTCGTAC
>JARYGA010019430.1:0-24193 GCA_030545235.1 Helianthus tuberosus
AATTACTCGAAAACAGTCCTGTTTTGTGTAATAAATCTGAAAAGGCATAGTTAGGGTATTGCATGTAGATTTGTCGGGTTGGCTATGTGGGAACACTTTATGAGATACTTGTAAAAGAAAATGATATGTTTTTATGCATGGACACCTCTATTTACAGAGGAGGCTATGGCAAAATTTTCGGAAATTATAACACTTAGTAAATACTTACCTTCTAAGACTATAATCTACTAGAACATTAAACGAACAAATATTTATCACACGAATCTCTATAAGTAACACAACTCTAAATATTAAACTCTAAGCCAAGGCACGTCCCGTTCGTCTAATAGACATTAGCACGTGTAGGTTGTCGTGTAGCAGTCAGACTTTGAGATTCGGTTCAAGACGCATTACTGTGAGTTCATGTCCCCCTTTTCTCTTAACTATTTTCAGTTTTACTTCTCGGGGGTGAAATACATGTTATAGACATTTACAGACAATTACAGACTTTTATTATGGTATGATTAGCTTAAGGAGGGTTTTTATTACGCGATCATGTGAGTGGTGGGCACAACACTTAAGGCCATTAATCCTCATGGTAGGACCAAGGGACGTAAGTGATAGATCTATTTGGGTGTAGCGAGCCCACACCCATGAGGCCGGGGGCCCATAGTGGTGACTATGTCTTCATACCGGAGACAAATTTGCTAGGTTTGAGTCTTCCTGCATCATTTCACACATACTATTGGTTTTGCAACCCAATGGTGATCAGGTTTTTCCTTAATTGCTACATACCAGGGACTTTTACTTTTACAGACATTTTAAAGGCTTTTATATACTCACGTACACATGAACTCGCTCAACCTTTTTTTGACTTTTTAAAACTACATGTATTTCAGGGAATTACTTTGGATCTGGCAAGTGATGCGTGATTTAGCTGCGTACCAAATAAGGATGTCATCCGGAGTCATAGGTTTGGGGAGTGTAACTCTTTCCTGGACGAGTTGCATGTCTCAAATCATGTGTCGTTGGTAGCTTATCGTTGAGTCTTTTGAATTCTCTTTAAACTAGTCATGTTTTGTAACATCTATTTGTGGTTAACGTTTTTAGACAATATGTTATGCATTTTCAACTATTTTAATGGATGAACATCCGTAGTTTATCATATAGCATTGTTGTGATTGTTGCTGTGGTATTAAGAAGTCACACCAAACAAACCCACGCTTCCGCAAAAGCCAGGGTGTGACAGCTTGGTATCAGAGCCTCGATCATAGCGAACTAGGATTCATTCTCGAGTCTATACTATGATCACTAGGGCTCTCACGAAAAATGTCTTCAAACATTTTACATTTGCATACACTAAAAGTCCAGATCTAGGGCACAAACATTCTTACAAACAAAAAGGCACAAATACACTTTTCAAAAATGTTATTTCGGTCTTAGAGACTGAGGGAGTTCAATCTTAGAGATTGGGAAAGATTTAGTCTTAGAGACTGGGAGATTGGTCTTAGAGACCAGGGTAGTCTGAGAGGCTAGGGAGTTCGGTTTAGAGATTTGGAGGAATATTATGGAAAGACTAGGATGCATACATGATTTCATTGTTATTATTTACATGCTTACCTTATTTGTGTGAATATGTTGTGGTTGTGTTACAGACACCATGGCATCTTCCGGCAGCGGAGTATCTAATACGAGCGACCCGATGGCCTTTACTTCCGATGACGAGATGGCCACAGACTCGGGAGTTTTCACTTCGGACTACACGAGCACTGACGAAGACGACTTTCAGCCCTTTGACCTTCCGGACTTCGGAGGCGACATGCCCTTAGCTGATGGTCCACCAGGAGAGGACCTACCCCTCGTCCCGATCCCTGCTCCTCTTCCTCTTGCTACAGTTCCCTTTGAGGAACAGCCTCTTGACATGTTACCCGGTGATGATGTCGTTCTACCCATCGAGGGTCCCCCGGAGGGAGACCAGGATGGTGGGGCCCCGGTGGAGGACGGCGTTCCATTTGTCGATGTACCAGTTGTTGATCCTATTGTTCCCATGGTCGAGCTTTCCGATAGGGAGGTTCAGTCTGATTCATCCGCTTCAGGTTCCTCCGAGTCGACGGCTTCTCATAACCCACCGCTGGGACTCGGTTACATTCCTCGCATGGACGCTGATGAGGAGATGGAGTTGGAGCAGCCTGCTGAGGCTCCTGTTCATCCAGATGATCCGATTCCTGCCATACTTGCTGATTATCAGCCTGCTCCAGTCATTTCCGAGCCCACTCTTGCCATTGACCCTGTTACTGTCACTGATACACCCGTTGTTGCACCATCAGCCGTCGAGATACCGGAGGTAGCACCCATACCCGATCCCATGGATATTTTTGACGACCTTGCACCGTTCGCTACCCACATGGACCCGAGGTACGCCTACTCCAGCAATGGGTGGATTGAGGAGGATGACTACCCTCCGTATGTAGTCCCAGTCACTCCCCCTCCCGTACCACTCGATGCTCCCTTGTTTCCTCCATCCACATCCGATACCCATCGTACCGACCTTCCTATCACATTCCTTCAGGACATCCCTCCGCCCCAACCTGGGGAGGGATCGTCGAGCCAGCTTTTCGGCCACACCCCATTCATGCCAGAGGATAGCCAGTTCTTACCGCAGTTTCCTTATCCCGGTTTTGACCTATCCATGTCATCTACTACACCCTTCATGTCTTATTTTTCCCATACTACCTTACCGATTGCATCTACCCCGCACACTACTCATCCGGTTTCAGCCCCGATGGGCGAACCGTCCCCATGGTCAGCACCCCATGTCATGCCCGTATTCGACCCTTACTTTCATGACGGATACTTTGTAGAGGACACGCTCGCGTCACTACAGTTTCAGCGAGACGCCTTGAGGCGATGTGTCCAGCAATTGGAGAGAGCTCCACATCCTCACTGTCCCTGTCAGACTCAGTTCCCAGCATCGCACACTTCCTTTCCATCGTTTCAGGATTCCGACGTTCAGTTCCTCCCTCTCGATCGACAGGTTGCTTTCGTATTGCGTTTTGCCTATGCACTTGAGGAGGACTTGGTGCAGTTGCGCCGATTGATTTTCTCTCGTTTTCCACCTCCTCCTCCACCATCAGCTTAGGGATATATTCGGGGCAACAGGGATTCCAAATCTTCTACAGACAGGCTACTCCTAGTGAGAAGACCGTGCTCGTGCCATGATTATGAAGACCTTTTGAGACCACGTTTTGATTTTTGATTTACTGGTTATTGTACTCAGACAAGGGTGATGTAGCCCTTAATATATTTTGACACATGATGTAATTGTGAGACTATAATGGTGATTTTGTTTATGAAACTTAAGTTAAAAGTCTTCAAATTTCATGCATTGTTGATTATTTGTTATGGTTATGACATGAGATGTTGTGTAAATAATGAATGTTACTACATATACATATGATTGTATGCTATTATGGCCTGACCAACGTGACACATCCTCTAGAAAATGCCTCCACGACGTGAAGTACGCATGCCGACTAACCAGGCGGAACTACAAGGGATCATCGCGGCTGCTATTGCGCAATACGCTGCTTCTCAGGGAGAAACAAGCGGAAACATCTCGAACAACAACAACAACCCCCCGAATGGTAATGATCAGTCATAGGAGACACATTACACTATATTTGGATGATTCATGTGCGACTACTAATAATAACATTGCATGTACAGGGTGTACTTTCAAGCAATTCTTAGATTGCAAGCCACTAAACTTCGATGGCACTGGAGGTGCCGTGGCTTTTACCCGCTGGACCGAGAAGACTGAAACAACAATAAGAATGAGCAAATGTGCGCCGGGACAACAAGTTACATACATCTCTGGGCTCTTCACTGACGGTGCCCTCTCATGGTGGAATCTCCAAGTTCAAACCCTAGGAGAGGCCGCAGCATACGCCATGACTTGGGCTGAACTGAAAGAGCTGATGCGCAGGAAGTATTGCTCCAGAGCTGAGATCCAGAAACTGGAAACCGAGTTTTGGCATTTGAAGATGGACGGTCCCAAAATCGCAGAATATGTTCAGAGATTCCATGACTTGTCACATGTGGTACCTTATATGGTTACACCGGAATTCAAAAGGATCGGGCGCTTTATTTGGGGATTGGCACCCCAAATTCTGAGTATGGTAACCACGTCCAATCCAGCAACAATTACGGAAGCAATTGACGTTAGCGTGGCACTTACGGAGGAGGCCGTAAGGTTGAACAAGTTCTCAATCTCTGAACCCCAGAAGAAGGAAACTTATGCTGAGTCAGCTGGTGATAACAAACGAAAGTTTTCTAACTTCAAGCAGAGTACAAGCAATGTGAGCAAGAGGGGTGATTCGAGCACACCGGCCAGAGCCAAAACCGGTGATGAAAACAGAGGAAAGGGTTACATGGGCACTCTGCCCAAGTGTGGTATTTGCCAGTTCCATCATCCCGGTCCATGCCGATTTAGAAAATGCGAGTCCTGCGGGAGGACGGGTCATTTAAAGGAGACATGCTGGGTTGGATCAGGCCAAGGTGGCCAAAGGAATTTCAATAACAATAACCGTGGCAATGGAAACCGGCCACAAGGAAATAACGGGGGAAATGGTAATCGTGGGAATGTCGCAAATCAAGCTGGAAATCGAGGAACCAACGGAAATCGAGGCGGGAATGGTAATGGAAATGGCCGAGGGCCAGGATGCTTCAACTGTGGTGACATTGGGCACTTCAAAAGAGAATGCCCAAAGCTGAATCAGGCGCAAGGCCGAATCTTTAACATTGGTGCGAGGGAGGCGCGCCAAGATCCGAACGTTGTCACCGGTACGTTCCCTTTAAACCAACGCTTTGCATCTGTTCTTTTTGATACTGGTGCCGACTATAGTTTCATATCGTTAGAGTTTAAGAATATACTTGGGTTGGACACTAGTAAATTAGACGTTCCATACTCGATCGAATTAGCGAATGGGAAATTAATTGAAACGGGAGAAGTCATCAGGGGATGCATGATAGAACTGGGAGGACACGGATTTAAGCTAGATCTACTGCCAGTCGAGTTGGGAAGCTTCGACGTGGTAGTGGGAATGGATTGGTTATCGAGCAACAAGGCCGAGATCGTTTGTCACGAGAAGACCATCCGCATCCCAATGACGGATGAAGAGACGATCGTAGTGCACGGGGAGAAGCGTGATGCACCGTTGAGAATCATTAGCTGTCTGAAAGCTAGAAAGTGTTTACGGAAGGGGTGTGTTGCCTTCTTGGCACACATCGTAGATAAAGAAGCTGCTGAGCCCAGGATTGAAGACACCCCGATCGTAAGGGAATATCCTGAAGTCTTTCCAGAAGACTTGCCAGGATTGCCGCCGCAACGACAAGTCGAGTTCCATATTGACTTGGTTCCAGGCGCCGCACCTGTAGCCAAGGCACCCTATAGACTTGCACCATCAGAAATGCAGGAATTGTCGACACAACTCCAGGAGCTATTAGATAAAGGATTCATCAGACCAAGCTTCTCACCTTGGGGAGCTCCGGTCCTGTTCGTTAAAAAGAAGGATGGTAGCTTTCGTATGTGTATAGACTACCGCGAGCTTAACAAGTTGACTATCAAGAACCGTTATCCTTTGCCGAGAATTGATGACCTGTTTGATCAGCTGCAAGGTTCAAGCTTCTATTCAAAGATCGATCTTCGCTCAGGATACCACCAACTAAGGATACAAGAGGAAAGTATCCCGAAGACGGCCTTTAGAACTCGTTATGGACATTACGAGTTCTTGGTTATGCCATTTGGATTGACAAACGCACCGGCAGTTTTTATGGACCTGATGAACCGAGTTTGCAAGCCGTACCTGGATAAGTTTGTGATCGTGTTTATCGATGACATTCTAATCTACTCGAAGACAAAGGACGAGCATGAACAGCACTTAAGAGCTATCCTAGAGCTACTTAAGAAGGAGAAGTTATACGCTAAGTTCTCAAAGTGTGAGTTTTGGCTACGCGAAGTCCAGTTTCTTGGACACGTGGTAAATGGAAATGGAATTCACGTTGATCCCACAAAGATCGAGGCAATCAAGGATTGGGAGACTCCAAAGACGCCAACTGAGATTCGACAGTTCTTAGGTTTGGCTGGCTATTATCGAAGGTTTATTGAGGATTTCTCAAAAATAGCTCAACCCCTGACCGCACTCACGCAGAAAGACAAGAAGTTTGATTGGGGCGACAAGCAAGAAGAAGCGTTTCAGTTATTAAAGAACAAGTTTTGTGACGCACCGATTCTATCTCTACCCGAAGGCACGGAAGACTTCGTGGTATATTGTGACGCCTCGCGTCAAGGTTTGGGTTGCGTGTTGATGCAACGCCAGAAAGTTATAGCCTATGCCTCACGCCAACTGAAGATACACGAGAAAAATTACACCACCCATGATTTGGAACTGGGCGCGGTGGTGTTTGCATTAAAGATCTGGCGACATTATTTATACGGCACACGATGTACGATCTTCACTGATCATAAGAGCCTGCAGCATATATTCAATCAAAAGGAGCTTAACATGAGGCAAAGACGCTGGGTTGAACTATTGAACGACTATGATTGTGAGATCAAGTATCATCCAGGGAAGGCGAATGTGGTCGCCGATGCCCTAAGTCGGAAGGAAAGGATCAAGCCCATAAGGGTTAGGGCTTTGGAGATGATCGTCCAGACAGACCTCTCTCTGCGCATTCGCGCCGCTCAGAGAGAAGCTCTCAAAGAAAGGAACATCGAGGATGAATACTTCCGCGGGATGGAAAAGCAGTTGGTACCAAACGAGGAAGGAACCTTGTGCTTCATGAAACGAATTTGGGTTCCTCTATTTGGTGGATTGAGGAAGGTCATTTTCAACGAAGCTCACAAGTCGTGGTACTCGATTCATCCAGGAGCGGATAAAATGTACCAAGATCTTAAGGATTTCTATTGGTGGCCAAGGATGAAAGGCGATGTTGCGGTATATGTTAGTAAATGCTTAACATGCGCCAAGGTAAAAGCCGAATACCAAAAGCCTTCAGGTCTCCTGCAGCAACCTGAAATACCCAAATGGAAATGGGAACAAATTTCTATGGACTTCATAACGAAACTGCCGAAGACACCCAAGGGCCATGACACGATCTGGGTAATAGTAGATCGTTTAACAAAGTCTGCACACTTCTTGCCAATCAAAGAGAAAGACAACACGAGTAAACTTGCGGAGATTTACATGCGAGAGATTGTGGCACGTCATGGAGTGCCTCTCTCAATTATCTCAGATAGAGATGGGAGATTTGTATCAAGGATTTGGCAATCATTCCAAGAAGCTTTTGGATCGCAGTTGAATCTGAGCACTGCATTTCATCCGCAGACTGATGGCCAAAGTGAAAGAACTATTCAGACATTGGAGGACATGCTGAGAGCATGTGTAATGGATCTAGGTGGCAGCTGGGATAATCATTTACCATTGGTCGAATTTTCGTACAACAACAGCTACCACACAAGTATTGGAGCCGCGCCATTTGAAGCTCTTTACGGACGCAAGTGCCGATCACCACTATGCTGGGCTGATGCAGGTGATAGGCAGCTCGCTGGTCCTGAAATCGTCCAAGAGACGACAGACAAGATTGCGCAAATTCGAAAACGCATCGAGGCGGCTCGCGACAGACAGAAAGCCTACGCAGATCCAGACAGGAAGTCCGTGGAATATCAAGTTGGGGATATGGTTTTGTTAAAGGTTTCACCTTGGAAGGGTGTGACACGCTTTGGGAAGCGTGGCAAATTGAATCCGCGTTACATTGGCCCTTTCAGAATCCTGCAAAGGATTGGGCTTGTAGCCTACAAGTTGGACCTGCCTGCTGAACTCAATGGCGTTCATGATACATTCCATGTATCGAACCTGAAACGGAGTCCAACTCAGCACACTGTTGTTATTCCTGCTGATGAAGTTCACATCGACGACACACTCCACTTTGTTGAAGAACCTGTCGAGGTCACTGATTAGAAGATTAACAAGACACGCCGGAGTAGTGTCAAGCTAGTCAAAGTACGATGGAACGCTAGACATGGGCCAGAATTCACGTGGGAACGTGAGGATCGTATGAAGGCCAAGTACCCACATTTATTCCCTAAGACCCCTACAACTAGGCGTAGGACCTAAAATTTCAGGACGAAATTTTCTTAACGGGGGGAGAATGTGACAACCCTCAAAATTTCAGGTACTGTACAAATTAATTAATCTTAATTACGTACTTAATTACTGTGCTTAATTACAACTGATAATTTAGACTGATCTATGATTCCATATCATACATACATGCATCATATTTATACAGTCACTCCATTCATTACATACCTACATTAGTGACAAACTTGATGCACTCAGCACAGTTGACACATTGAACGGTTGATTCAGAAATAATGCTGACAATGCCAGCACTTAGACAGACAATATTACTATGGCCAGTATGAGCCAGGGATAGAGTACTACACTGGTTTGTAGTGTAGGGAAGTGAGAACCATAAGACTGCGTCATTAGGTGATAGATATAATGCCGGGAAGTGCCTAAAACACACTTTAATTAAAGAATTCAGCTTTCTTTTATTAAATTCAGCATTTTAATATACCAGTAGAGTACACAAATAACAGAGTGGTCCTGTATACTTTCCTAAGTGCCAGGAATGTTTTCGTTACAAAAAGATGCGCAAAAGACACTATACGGTGAAATTAAACGCTTTAACGGAACGATACGTAACCGAACAACCAGACATTTTCCGGAACACGAAAATATTTTCAGAAATATTATTTTTATCATTTTAAATTATTTTTGGTCACGATAAATCCCTACGCACTATAGAACATGTCACACACCCACTACACTTGGAAATACCCTTAACCTCTTATTTACTACCTACTAATTACCAACGTATTTACACTTAACCCCCCCCCCCCCAACCGAAATCAGCCATGGACCCACCTTAATCACCTTCTTTTTGCCTCTTTACCCCATTGGTGGGAACCTTGTGCATGGTTAGAGAGTTGTCAAATTGTGTAAGGAATCTTACCATTTCCAAGGGAAGATCATCATCACTACAATGCTTGCACTCCACCTCCTCCCTCTTCCCTATTATTTTCGGCTCACACCCCCCCTCTCTCCATAACCGATTTCACCACCACCCTTCTTCACCTCAACCATTTTCTTCTCCAAAAGCTCTCATTCAAGTTGAAGATTCATCCATTGAAGTGCAAGATTGAAGGTCTTCACGGAAGCTTGATTCAAGCCTTTGTCACCAACATTTCACCATCATCTTGTCCTAAGATTACTACCCTAGCCTTGTGCTAGAAGTATGTCCCTCCACACTCTTGTTCTACTTTGATTCTTGTTATGTTTTGTTTGAATGTTCTTGACACATACAAGTTAAAACACTAAAATGTGAACTTAAAATTCTGCATGAAAACCTTAGATAAAAGGGTTGTATGAAGTTGAAATCTGGGTGGTTTAGGGTTGGTTAATGCATGCTTGAGGTTTGAACATTTATCCTACGATGCACCATGGTTAGAGTCTTTGTTTATGCATTTTTAGTCACTTCTACTTATAAACAGCTTGCTGATTGAGATTTTCCAGCCCCTTCAACAGGCTGTAACGGGTTCATTTTTGATCGAAAAATTTAAGTTCCGGAGTCTAAATTGTGTAATTTTGAATATCTGAACTAATGAAACTGGAATCGTAATTTTTCGAGACCGTTTACTATTTTTAAGGTATCGTTTTAGACAGCAGCTCAAAGCTGAAATATTTCTGCTGAAAAAGTGTGTTGAAATCAGAGTCAAAACTTAAAACCTGAGCAGAATCAGCTCATGGAATTTTTACTGTAGATGGTCACGGATGTTTCCGTGACCCTCCAACTGGAATTTCGACGATCCGACTTACGATTGATTTTTAGTGAATTTTTCCGTAAAACTGCAATCAGAAAGTATCAAATCTGATTGCAGTCGAGTAAAAGAATTTTTATATAAAATTGGTAATGAACTGATGTCCAAAATTTTTACACAATAAATCGTGGATTAGTTATGACCTACTGTAAAAATTTGAGAATTTTTGGAAAAGGGTAACTATTTTATTTAATTACTCGAAAACAGTCCTGTTTTGTGTAATAAATCTGAAAAGGCATAGTTAGGGTATTGCATGTAGATTTGTCGGGTTGGCTATGTGGGAACACTTTATGAGATACTTGTAAAAGAAAATGATATGTTTTTATGCATGGACACCTCTATTTACAGAGGAGGCTATGGCGAAATTTTCGGAAATTATAACACTTAGTAAATACTTACCTTCTAAGACTATAATCTACTAGAACATTAAACGAACAAATATTTATCACACGAATCTCTATAAGTAACACAACTCTAAATATTAAACTCTAAGCCAAGGCACGGCCCGTTCGTCTAATAGACATTAGCACGTGTAGGTTGTCGTGTAGCAGTCAGACTTTGAGATTCGGTTCAAGACGCATTACTGTGAGTTCATGTCCCCCTTTTCTCTTAACTATTTTCAGTTTTACTTCTCGGGGGTGAAATACATGTTATAGACATTTACAGACAATTACAGACTTTTATTATGGTATGATTAGCTTAAGGAGGGTTTTTATTACGCGATCATGTGAGTGGTGGGCACAACACTTAAGGCCATTAATCCTCATGGTAGGACCACGGGACGTAAGTGATAGATCTATTTGGGTGTAGCGAGCCCACACCCATGAGGCCGGGGGCCCATAGTGGTGACTATGTCTTCATACCGGAGACAAATTTGCTAGGTTTGAGTCTTCCTGCATCATTTCACACATACTATTGGTTTTGCAACCCAATGGTGATCAGGTTTTTCCTTAATTGCTACATACCAGGGACTTTTACTTTTACAGACATTTTAAAGGCTTTTATATACTCACGTACACATGAACTCGCTCAACCTTTTGTTGACTTTTTAAAACTACATGTATTTCAGGGAATTACTTTGGATCTGGCAAGTGATGCGTGATTTAGCTGCGTACCAAATAAGGATGTCATCCGGAGTCATAGGTTTGGGGAGTGTAACTCTTTCCTGGACGAGTTGCATGTCTCAAATCATGTGTCGTTGGTAGCTTATCGTTGAGTCTTTTGAATTCTCTTTAAACTAGTCATGTTTTGTAACATCTATTTGTGGTTAACGTTTTTAGATAATATGTTATGCATTTTCAACTATTTTAATGGATGAACATCCGTAGTTTATCATATAGCATTGTTGTGATTGTTGCTGTGGTATTAAGAAGTCACACCAAACAAACCCACGCTTCCGCAAAAGCCAGGGTGTGACATATATGATCCAATATTGTCCATCATGCTCCATTAAGGCCCAATATAGTCTATTAAAACATGTATGATCGGTTATTGGCCATTGTGATCTCCTAAGGCCCAATATGGTCCATTAGGACATGTTTGATGTACTATTGTCTACTGTGATCCATTAAGGCCCACATTAACACACGTGTGATTCACTATTGGCTATTGTGATCCATTTAGGCCCAATATGGTCTATTAAGACATGTTTGATCTACCATTATTCATTGTGATTCATTAAGCCCCAATATGGTCTATTAAGACATGTTTGATCCACTATTGTTGATTGTGATCCATTAAGGTCTACTATTGGCTTTTGTGACCCATTAAGGCCCAATGTGGTCTATTAACACATATATGATAAGGGTTGAGATTGGTGCCGGTATCGGTACTGGTACCAAAAATACCGATACCTAAAATCGTCAAATATGGGTACAGGTACCGGTGCCGAAAACGTTCGGTACGATAATTTAAGGTACCGGTTGGATTCCGGTATTTGAAAGTAAAATTCGGTAAAATGCTGGTACCGTACCAATCCAAAAGTATGAGTACCGAAAAAGGCAAAAAATGGGTACCGAAATAATTCCGTACAGAAAATTCGATACGAGTACTAATATGCATACAATAAAAATATATATAAATGTAACTAATATACATACATTAACATGTTATTTAGAAGAAAACAAATATAGTTTAGTATATATAATATTTAATAATAGTTTGAATTTTTAAATATGTAGTAAGACTTTTTTGTTTAATAATATAATTTTTAAATGAGAATATTATTTGAGAGGGAAGTTTTGGGTGAAATATTTTGGGTGGGGGGGGGGGGAGTTTAAGGTTTTTTGATGAAATATTTTAGGGGGGAAGTTTTAGGATGTTTTTTTTTTTGGGGGGGGGGGGGGAGGGAGGTTTTAAATTTCAGGATGAAATATTTGGGGAGAGTATTTAAAGATGTAGTAAGTTAAACATTTGGTCACATATTTTTTCCATAACATTTCGTCACACAAAATAAAAAAATGACGATGGTGTGACTATTGTCTACAACTTGGTCACACAAAATAATATATGTGGCCACGTATGTTAGATTTCAGCCACATTATTAAGCATATAACATGGTCATAGATCATATTTGGCTACACTTTTTTAGTGTGGCTGTTTTTTCTTAACGTGTGGTTAATGGTTTCGAATATATCTATTTTTAGTCACGTGAAACACATGTTGTGGCCATAGATCACATTTAGCCACACTTTTTTAGTGTGACTAATAAATGTCACGGTTTTTCTCTTAAAATGTGGCGAAAAGTTTTGAATAAATATATTATTGGTCATATAAAAACAAATACTGTGATCGTATATAACATTTGGCCACACGTTGCTACTGTGGCTAATATATGTCACAGTTTTTTCTTAAAGTGTGGCTAAATGTGTCAAATACATGAGTTTTTGGTCACACGAAACAAAAATATGTGGCTATAGAAAACATTCGGTCACACATTTCGAGTTGTGGCTAGTAAATGTCACACTATTTTCTAAAAGTGTGGCTAATGATACTGAACTAATGTAAATTGTCACATTAATAATAAAATGTGTGGCTAAAGGTGTTTTAAAATGTTATGAATGACCTTTAGCCACACATTTTTTCAAATGTGTGGCAGTGCAGTTTTGCCAAAAGTGTGGCCGTACACCCTTTTTCACGTGGTGGATCAAATGGTTCATATAAGTCACTGACATGGATACTTCAAAAACAAATGGGCAGAGAATTTGAAATTAAATTATCACATGTAGGGGGTGTGTGTGGGGTGGTTACTTCCTTTGATGTAATTTCCTTAAAAGGCATGTTGGAATGAAAAATGGCAGAGGTGAACAACGGATCCGACGATCTTAACCGGTGGTGTAAATGTAACCGAAAGAGTGGAGCTGTTTCGCCCAGAGTTACAATCGGAAGGTGAGTCTGTAACAGATTGCAGCGCCCAGAGTTACGATTGGGGTGGTCTCCGGTGGAGGGGTGGTCGCCTGTAGAAATGAAGGGGTTGGGGTGGGAAGCGGGTGGAGGGGCAGGGCACTCACGATGATGAAGATGATGGGGGTGGGCCCCTTATTTTATTTTTTTTACTTTTTTTAAATTGCATTATTTATAATCGCAGGGGTAATCTTGTCATTTCATACACACTTAACTAAGAAATTTAACTTAGGTTAGTGATAAGGATCACCTGAGTGCAAAAATTACAACCATCGGGATCAAGTGTGTAATTATTAAACCACTGGGACCACGTCTGCAATATTTTCAAACCACAGGGACCAACCAGGCATTTAACTCTTATATTTATTAAAAATAAAAAAACTTTAATTACATTAAAAATAAAAAAAAGCAAGTTAAAATCCACGTCATCACTCAACGTTAGCATCAAATAAAAGGGAAAAAAGAAAAAAAATCCACATCACCACGGTCACCTATGAAATGGATGAATGAAAACTGAATGTTGAGTGACCTGCTTGGAACACTTTTGAAACTTGAGTGACCTAATTGGAACACTTTTAAAACTTAGTTACTATTCTACATTTAACTCCACGTACAAGGATCTTATTTCAATAAGTTGTTAATAATAATTTCATCATATTATCTGATAAGATAAGAGATCATGTACAAGAGAGGAATTTTGTACGAAGTGTAGGAGAGAATCATGAGCAAACATTTGTTTTTCTCAATTCAATGAGGGATGGTATGATGGTCTTTTCTCCTTTTAACTAGTTTCCTCCTTGATTTTCAAATGGCTATAATTTTTTCATACGTTAATAGTTTTAAAAAAATACACCATATTAACGAGCATTTCATTCTCTTTAATTCAAGCAGCCTATTGCTATAATGTTAATAAAAATAATTTACATGACTTTGAATACCCATTACATGATTTTAAATATCCAGTACATGACTACGTGATTTTTGAATACCTTTTACGTAATTACACATTCAACATAAATTATTATGCATTCAATGTAAATTCATTAGATGATTACAAATTCAATATGATTTGTTATAACTAATGTTAATACAATTATGCTTATTACATGATTACACATTCAGTAATAAGAACTTGATTGTTTATGCTTTATTACGTGGTTAAATCTCTAATATACGACATTATGTTGTCATTATAGGTTGGTTTGGCGAACTTTTTGTGTATAATTTATCCTTAATACGTGATTATACATGAAATATTAGGTATTCCATATGAAATATTATGTATTACATGTTTTGTTTTTACGTAATCACTAAGTAGGGTTTCACATAAATACTATAATAAAATCACGTAATCACGAAATGAATATTTAAAATCATGTAGTCACGTAATAATACATAGTCAACTATTGTTACGTAATTACGTAAGGGGTTTCACATAAAATACTATAATGAAATCAAGTAATCATGTAATGAGTATTCAAAATCACGTAATCACTTACTGGGTATTTAAAATCACGTAATGGGTATTCAAAATTCAGCAAAAAAATTAAGAAAAAAAAAAGCAATAGGCTGCTCGAATTAAAGGGAATGAAATGCTCATTAATACGGTGTAATTTTTATAAAAAAATATTAATGTATGAAAAAGTTATAACCACTTGAGAAATCAATGGGAAGTGGGTTTAAGAGTCAACAATATTGGATTTTCCTATTTTACCCTTTTCCAACTTGTTTCCCTTGTTTTTAGTTATGTGAATTCTATATTTGGGGACCATTTAATCTCAACCATTGATCTTGCAAATCGAGGGACAAACTTGTCTCCTACACTTCATACAATTCTTTCCTCTTGTACAATAAGATTTCTCTAATAAGATAATACTAATAAATTAAATATGTATTATTTAATTCATGACTTCTATATAGTGGCTCATCGATCTATAATAATTTCATTTTTGACGTGGAATTAAATTTTTTTTGAACGGCCAACAAACTCAATCCCGAGCACTCTCGGGGCACCCACTGGACAAACAGAGTACTCCGAGAGTAACCCGAGTCCACCACCAATTCCGGGGAAAACCCGGTAACCCACCCGCTCGTAGGCATGACGGTGAAATTACCGGTAAAACCCGTTTGGCTCAAGGATCCAACCCAGGTTTCCCTGGGTCTCCTAACATTCCCGCTCGTAGGCACGACGTGGAATGGAATAAATATGGACTTTTTCACCTTTGACTTCCTTAAGTTGGAACAACACTGTATCTCCGATGTCTAATTTACCATACATAGCAGTATTCAAATTCATTCCTCCCTGTAAATGCACTTGTGTGATAAATACTGGATGGAATGTGATCAAATACAAACACTTATGTTTGAAAGAATCGTAAGAACCAACACATAATTGGCAAGTGTCCCTCAATAAAAAAATTAGTTTAGGGGTAGTTTAGACCTTTTCACCATATTTATTTATAACTAATTGAAAATAATTATTAAAACATCCCTAAATCCATGCAAGTTTAATTCAAATCAAAGTTTGAATTTTTTAACATATCCATGATCTAGTAACTCTCCATGATCGAACCAACCTGTAGGAACCACCACAAAAAAATATAATCAGCACAACACTATATAATTAGCATAACATCCTTAATCGTTCTCCATTATCAGCACATCGTCCTCAATCGTTCTCCATTATCAACATAAACGACATTAGCACAACATCCTCAATCGTTCTTCATTATCAGCACATCAGATGTGCTGATTATATCTACTTTTGGTGTTTGTTTGTATTATATTGTAATTAACACATAATCAACACATTATCAGCACAATTATAAAACAATTTTTGGTAACTTTTTTAAAAGTTACTTTTATACATAAAAAAAGTATAGCAATATAATATTAAAGATAAAAAATACTTAATTTTATGGTATATTTATTTTAAAAAAAATAATGAAGTATATAAAAGTTATTTTAGTTTAAAAAACCTTGGTGGAATTTGTATTTAATTGAAAATGGTTAAATGACTAGCAATTTTAGGAAATTACCCCTAACTTGTTAGTACTAAATTTTAATTATAAGGGTTTTATTTATAATCAACCCCAACCCTTGATTTAAACTATCAATGGTTCAGATTTGTTCTTACGGTTCTTACAGTTAGCATTGTTTGTACAGGATCTCAATCCAATACTGGATTTCCATATGTTCAGGGTTTGAAATGTAACTTGTATTAATCTAAGTGTCTGTCCGAGTTTACATACTATATGTCCGAATTTATGTTGTGTGCCCGAGTTTACGGATAGGTCCGGACTAAGGGGTATGTAGTTCCCCTTAGTCCGAGTTTATTATACAAGTTTGTTGTCCAGACTTAGGGAATGCCCTAAAGTCGGAGTTTATGATTGGATAGGTAGTCCAGACTTGAGCTTATGTTGCTCAGTCCGGGTTTAGATGTTATTGGGCTTTGGGCCTATTTTGTATCCAGACATGTGTGTCCGGACGTGTCTTGTATATAACCTTTAATGGATAATGACAAGATAGCGAATTCTTTTGTGGAAAGTTTGTCTGCCAAGAAACCCTAATCATTTCTGTGTGTTTGTCGGCGGCTACTGTGTGACGTCATTCATCTTCATCATTCTCAGATCATTCTTATTCTACTCGTTTTTGTTCAAATCTCTACAGTGGTGATCACGAGGTGGATTCCGCACACCTTGTGATTGTGTTTTCGAGTGAGATCCTGATCTAGATAGGTCTAGGTGACCTTACACTCCCCATATAAAATTTCTATAAAAGTGAAGCTTTACTTGATGATCAATGACTTCATTTGCTTGGCGGATCAAAACAACATCTAAAACTAGTTGTCCCTAAAAAAAAACCTTGTCCTCGGCCACTATATGGCGTTTGACATTTTCATTTGGCAAAAAAACTTTTCGTCGGTCATTTGTGTCACATTCCTCTAGCAGTCTAGCGTTTTAGATACCGTCCCGAAAGGCATTTCACTAGCTTAGAGAATATGTTTATGTGGGAGTGACTATCACAATATCACAAACACTATACGGAGCTCTATTTATATGAAAAATGAGAGAGTTTTAAATATTTTAATTTAAAGACTTTGATTACAATATTTCTTTTATGAAAAATGAGAGAATTCAAAATAATTTAAAGACTTTGATTACAATATTTCTTTTATGAAAAATGAGAGGATTCAAAATATTTGTTATTTTAAAACCTTAATTACAATATTTAAGATGAATATTATATTTCCACATCATTTTATTAATGAACTTAATTATTACTTATAAATCTAGTGAACCTGATGAGGTAGTTGTTCTGCGTAGTCGGTTCGAACAAATCAGAGTTAGACGGCACGGTTCAATTTGTCACAATAGAGCGGTCCACATAACTTCGTAAACCATTGATATTGTTGGTGGGTGACTTAACTTGTTGAGCTTGTAAAATTCCAGGTGGGATCGTTTCCACTAGCTTAGAAAATATGTTTGTTGAAAAGAACTTCTGCTTGGCAGGCTGTTTTTTAACACCCAAACCCAGAACGGTTGACGTGTCATTAACAGTGGCGGACCCATAAATTTTTTTCATGGGGGGCGGAAATTTTTTAGGGTTGTTTGTCTATCGCTATGTAGTTAGTTTTCTCGATCCGGATTAAGTCACAATGTAATTTTATCTTAAATAACATCCATGGTTCTACCTTAATATTCAAGACCCCAACAAAAATGCATTGCATAATTATTCATATTTTTTTAGAAATATCAAAAGTAATATAAAAACTTAAGAAAATAAATCTTTAATCAGCAATAACAAAATAAAATTAAAAAAAAACGAGTTAGATATTTTTTAGCCGGTATAAACAACTAAATCTCAAATTTTTAAACCAGTATTATAATTTAAATATTTATGATTTGAATAATCTAATAGATAGTCAAATAAGTAAGCTGGAGTTATCTTTTTTCTAGGATAAACATTATTCGTAAGTGCTTTCTATCATGTCCTTATTTCCTAATAGCAAAATCTGAAACTCTATTTATATAGTATATATAATAGTTTTTTACTCATTAATAGCAAAATCTGAAACTCTATTATAGTGTATATAATAGTTTTTTACTCATAAATAGAAAAAAAGTAATACCGAAAAGAATAAACAAAATATACATGTAGATATTTTCTAAATTAATTAAATAAAATAAACTAATAAGAATAAATACGACTAAAATTCTAGTAAAATGAAGGATTACATAAAAGTATAAAGTTACAAAACAAGTCTAAAGCCTTTATGTCAGATTGACTTTTAGTTTACACATTTATTATGTAAGGAAAATTACTAATATACCCATAACCTTTTAGTGATTACCCATAATACCATCATCTTCCTCACATAACCCTCTATTCTTCTCCTGCAACTCTCCCTATAGACCCATAAAATGTCTATGAACACTTTTTCAGTCTTCTTCCGCCGTGGTTTGCCGGATTTATGGGGTGCGACAACAAAATTTCATGGGGGCGATCTGGATTTCAACGGGTATAATACACTAATTATTTTTTTTCAAGGGGTGCGCCCGCCCACCCACGTCAAGCCTTGGGTCCGCCCCTGGTCATTAACACTACAAGAAAATTTAGCTTTAGCGACGATGCAAGCCGTTGCTATCTCTAGCATAAATCATCGCTAAAGGCGACATGTCGTCGAAAGATGTCGTCACTATTTCTTCGTCATTAATGCTTACTTTTCGTCGTAGAAGCTTGTCGTCGCCGTTACTCTTTCCGTCGCTAAAACCTGTAAAGCAATAGCGGCGGTTTATGGCGCCGCTAAAACCTTTTTCTTTGTTTTTCCATTTTGTTTCTTTTTTTTTCCGGCTATTGCTTCGTCACTAATTGTGACAACTGGCACAAAACCAGTAATTTCCGTACTATTTTAATATTATTTATTATCTGCAATTATGTGCTTAAACATCAACATTGTCTGATTACTTGCTATACATATGAATTCATGCATGTTTTATACTTCAAATATTGCCTTGTACGTTACTTTAAGCGTTGCGTCAGAAAGACTAGTAAACTCACCAGTAAGACACACGGTGTCAGCATTTCTGCAGGAAGCAGTCAGACAATAGAATTAGGGCCTAGAAGTAGGTTCAACATTTAAAATACCTTAAAACCCAAGTATGGATATAAGGGTTAACATATAAACTTTCTGGAAGCTAAACTATGAACTAAAAGACACCCGAAACTCACTTTAAATGCAGAATTCAGCATAAATCAGCAATAATTCAGCTATAAACAACATTTTAACACTGAAATATCATGCAAAATTTATGTTTTATTGTCCAGAATAACTTACAAAGTGTCGGGTATTGAAACTGCCACAAAATAGGCTTTATACTTAGTGAAACTGCGCAATTTAGCACTTAAACGAAACTTAAGGAAACGAACAACCAGACACTATCCGGGACATCAAAATTTGACTAGAAGTAATGTTTTTATGATATTAAACTAGTATTGGTGCTAGAACACCTTAAAAATCATAAAAACACCTAAACACACTTAAACTAACTTAAACCTTCTCGTTTGCACTTTAAACCCTCAGCTTCAAAAAATTAACACTTTACCCCCCCCTTCATCCTTGGCCGGCCCCAATGGGCCCCACTTCTTTTCATTATTTTAAATTTCTTTGTCCCCTTGAGTAAGTGCATAAAATCCTAAAGGAGATCAACATGTTGGAGTTTTTTTATAAAGACCTTAAGGTAGTAAGTATTGTCCAACATTTCTCAAATCACTTCATCTTCTTCCTTGCTTCCCCTCTTGCTCTCGGCTCACTACTCACACACACACACCACCATTTTCACTTCATTACAAAGCAATCCAAGGTCACTAGGAGGTGTATGGAGGCTATCTAAGGAGGCTTGAAGTGCTAGAACTTGGAGGACCTCATTTTGGAGCTTTTAACCACTTGATTTATTCCATATTCATCTTCATCATTCTTGTGCCACTTCCCTAGCCATTAGAGCTACTAGTAAGCTTCTTGATCACTATATTAGTTCATGTTTATGTTATGTACAAGTCTCACCATCTAAACAACTAAACTTTTAAAGATAAAAATGAGAAGATCTAACATATTCATGAAGAAAACAAGTGATTATATTAATTTTTGGTGTATGTAATGAAGTTGTTGATGTTGTATCTTGTGTATATGTTTAGATCAAGAATGTTAAGCTTGTTAAAAGCTTAGATCTAACAAGTTTAAGCATGGATCTTGAAGGATCCATGGTTAAACTTGAAGATGAACATATGAAGCATTATGTGAACTTGAAATATGATTTTTTATTCATAAACTTGTAATCTTGAAGTAATAAAGTGTATGTAGAACTTATTTTTAAAACTAAAACCCATGAAAAGTTTGTTAAAAGTTTAACATAAAGCTTGTTTATGAAAGATCTAAAAATGTTAAGCATGGATCTTGAAAGATCCATGGTGAAACATGATGTTGAACAAAGTGATCCTTCTAATGAACATAAAAATAGTTTTATAACATTATTTTCAAGACTTTGAGACCATAAAACTCATGAGTGAGTTGGTTAGTAACATAAAGTTTCATAAAAAGTTTGTTTAAAATACTCAAGAACACTTATTTTTGGAAAGATCATAATATGTTAAGTATAGATCTAAAAGACTATACATTGTTAACAAGAATCAAGTTCATCATGATGTTTCATATGAAGAAATTAGTGCATGTTGTCGGTGAATATTGTTGAGAATTGTTTTTGGTGTTGAAAAGAAAATAAACACATGTTTTGAAAACATTGGAAACCTCCATTTTTAGGGGAAACTATGTCAAAATTTTTATAAAATTTTGACAATTAAAAAAATATAAGTTGTGGTCAAAACTTATTCCCAAAAAATTCACCTAAAAATATTTACCAAGGTTTCCCTAATTTTTATGTAAAATTTTAAGTTAAGAAATGATGATTTCTTCAAGTTAAAATTGATATTGAGTATGTATATTTTTAGGGAAAATGTATATATTTAGTGATCACCAAATTTTGTGCTAAGTGTATATTATGTGTATTATATGTAGTAGTGTATTAGGAACTTGAAAATACACTAAATACTCCCAAGGAGTGTGAATACCAAAATACACATACAAATACATGAGAATACTAAAGTATACAAGTATACAAAATTCCTCACAAGGAAGTACATGGACAAATACAAGAAAATATATTTACGAAAATATATTCCTTAACATATTATTGAACTTGGACAATTTATGGACACTTATGGACACTTATGGACTTAAATATATATTTTTCGAACAAATATATAACCATTACCAAGTAATGGAATTTATACCAAAATCGGGTGGATAACAAGAATGATTATATATATTTTATGACATGACAAAATATATATATTTCATACAAGACTTAAAAATACATTATTTTTAAGAAGTATAATTCCGAAACTAGTAAAAATCAAAGTATTGATTTTTTGTGAATAATGTAAGATCGTTCTACCGACCAAACGAGTCGTTCAGAAGAGTTTTTGCTCAATACGAGAGGCGAAAACAAACGTATCAAGTTAATTCAGCTTGCAATTCACTTTAAACTGTCTTTTGATTGATTTGACAAAGAATTACAGCGAGTAGACACTTCGGCAGCACTTCGGTACTGGAACCGGAAAGTTACAAATGACTTGGCACATCTAGTATTTATAGGCAAGCTAATTTCGCACGGAACTACTCAAGTGGAATTAGTAATCATGCGAAATCTAATTTCGTGCGAAATAACTATCTAATTTCGTACGGAATTACCTATGTGTAATTTCGTGCGAAATTACCCATAAATACACTTTTCTCGTTTTGCGTGCCCTGATCTATCTAATACAATACAAGACTCGATACAAGACGAAGTCGACGGACGTATGCACCAACAGACTCCCCCTCGGATGTTGACGAAGTCTTCGGTGTCGAGTCTTCAATCTTCAGTCTTTATCAGTCTCCTCGACTTCTCCTGAAATATCTAACAATGTAAAACATCCTCAATCTTTCACTTATCTTCTTTTTCAGAATCTCGATCTAGCTATAAACTCTATCTAACTCTCTTGCTTCCAGAATCGCAACCTGGCTCTATATTCTTCTTGATCAGGTCTCTTGATTCCTTAAGTTCATCAGCATCATCAGCTTACATGAACATCAGGTCCAGGATCAGAACTTGGCTCTATACAACTTCAGACTCCCCCTTAAATTGTGCTTGGGATCGCAGTCTGGCTTCCACAGATTCAAGATCGTGACCTGCCTTACATCCTGCTCAGGATCGAAATCTGGCTTACCTGCACAATCTCTACCTCACAATAAATTTCACAAATTTAAAATTTGACAAATTTAGGTTCTTTGCTTACCACTTGTAGAAACTAATTTCAACAAAATGATTTAAAACCTCTTGCAGGAATCAATCAATCAATAGATGATTTTACAATTTTAATCTCTGATGAATCACTTGTATGAATAGAATGATTTATCATTTAAAACTTCTAATGACCACTTGTAGACATACATTCAAAATTTTCTCAATTTAAACAGACTCTCCCAAACCTGTTCATCATGTTTAGCACTCGGAATTTTGAAAATCAGCTCTTCAATATCAGTTGTCGAAAATCTTTTTGTCTTTTTCAAAATTTTATGCTAAAACACATTCTTTTTGGGTTTTTTCTAAGATTTTCAGTGTGTAAACATGCAATAAGAAAATATTTACAGACAATATTTTTGTGAGTTTGTGTAAGAGGATCATATCAGTTTCTGAGACACATCACCAACACCGTTAAGCTTTAAATATTTTAAGTTCTAAACGATTCACTTAGATTGTCAGTATACAGATCCACTTAAATTTTCACACAAATTTCAATTGTTTCGAGATACAAGATTAATGTCTTAGGCACTTAAACTTATTCGCGTATCCCACCTCAGAATATACTCCTGTATCCAGATCCCAATATTCAGTCTTACAGGTGAGTATACCTAGATGATATCTGTAAAGGGTTAAATGCGAGGGCCGTGAGAGCTCAGGCTATTGCTTCCGCAAAATCAGAGAGATGACGGCTTTGACTTTTGGTGTGTTCCCTTTAGAGAATCTTTGCTTCAACAACACATGATTAGCATTTTGCAATGTTTCATCATTTTTTATGCTGAGGGGGTGCTATATTTCAAGCAAACAGAAAAGTATTATACGGGGACTAGGCCATTGCTTCCGCAAAATCAGAAGTCCCGGGATAATACCCCAGATATCACTGAGTATAAAGACCTAGTATCTCAGAAAGAGGGACCTTTCAAACAAGATTTCGGGGGTTACCCATATATCCGAGAGATGTTCCCCACGATATAAGTAAGCTTGAAATTTAGGTTTATATCTCGACACAATCTACTAAATGTGCAAAAACCTACTGGCACATCATCAGTGAGACCGTTTATCACATTTTGACTTTCCAATTCTTTAGCATGCTGTGATAGTCCACTGATGTACTATCATTTCCTCTTTTCTCAACAAAACTCATTTTTGATTCTATCATGTTTTTTACTTTTTCAAATTTTCAAATGTTTTTGGATTTTCTGAAAATCTCTTACTCCCCCTAAAATTCAAAACCATTTAAAAGAAAATTGAAAACAAACTGTACAAGAAAAAGACAACTGTTGTGAATTACTTCAATTTGTCATCCACTTGGCATAAACAATCAGAACTCCCCCTTACAACAAACTATTTTCCCATTGTGATTTCAAAACACATAAGTTTGTTTTAATCAAATGGTTTTTCCGGAAAATTAGTTTTGCTGAAATCATAACCACTTGTAGGTTAGGGGATAATCTAATCACATTGTTTTTCA
>JARYGA010019431.1:0-17350 GCA_030545235.1 Helianthus tuberosus
TGCTAACTTTTATCTTATAATGGCTTAGTCCCAAGTTATGTTCTATTTCAGGTCTTCAAAGTTAAACAACCAACGATCCTTGATCCTTACCTCTTACTAAGGTTTGTCCTATGGTTATCCTGGTTATAGTTCTAAGGATTAGGATCCTAACTTGGATCCTCAGGTATGATCCTTAATTATTTTGATTTTATTCATTGATTATTTGAGTAACCCTAATACTTTGACAACTGAACTCATGATCCTTAAAATATACCACTTTTTGGAATTTTTCAACTATAGGATACTTGATCCTGGATCATATCCTAAATATTCTTTATCTAATTTATTCAACTTTTTTTTATTTAGATAAGTGTATATCAAAACAATTGAAAATTAAAAGGACAAACAAGGATAACAACACAAGATAAGCCAAAAAAGATTAAAGTTATTTTATTAACAAAAGTTTAACCATCGAAGGTTGTCAAAATTGCCAACCCACGTTTCTACCAGCAAAACGTGGCCCATCCACATGGGTTGGCAACGGGTGTCCATTGTTTATGCGGTTATAGCTAGTGCAGGAAATCAAAAGGCGGCAGGATCACAATGGCTTCATCCCCCAAACAGAGGATCCCTCCACGATTTGTAATCCTACCTATTGTCCAAAGGATCCTAGATCCTTAATCCTAAAACTATTGTTCAAATACAGACCATCATTGTTTTAAAACAGCACAACCACAAAACAAACTACTACCAAATTTAAAAATTGGGCTCCGGCTACGTCTAGGAATGTCCATCATCGCCCAATCACGCAGCCTACACCTTCGCTGCATCTTCATCCCCTTCAGCTTCGGTATCCTTCACCTGATCCTTTCCACTGCCTCCAGCCTCGATCGCCAAAACCTCCTCAGCCTCCTCATCATCTTCCAGATCAGCTAACCTCGCCTTCCAGCCCTCAACATCCCAGCTGCTTCTGTCGAAGTCAGGATCTTGAGCCTCCTCGGCCATCTTCAGTTTTGTCTTGTACATTGTGATGGCAGCGGAGACCTTTGCACCTTCTATGAGATCATGCTTCTCGTAGTCGATGTCGATCAAGATTTTAGCTGTCTTAGTCTTGGCATCTTGAAGGGCTTTTTCGAGATCAGCAATCTTAAGATCCTTGAGCACTGCAACTTGTTGGAGGTCAGCAATCTTCTTATCCAGCTCCTCAACGCTCCCCACGTAGTCTTCAATCTCAGCAAATTTCTGCAAAAAAAAAAAAAAAGACAAAGCGGTTCAAGATCAGGTGATCCTCAAATAAGTAGGATACCTAGGCAGAATTAGTGATCCTCACGTCATTGAAGTATTCAAGGAACTGGTGGCGGATCAGTGGCAGGCCTTGTAGGTCCTCTATCTCAGAGTTTTTCCTCTTCTTGCCACCCCTTCCTTTAGTGGGTGCCTTGGGGATGGAGACACTAGGGCTGGCAATGGCCTTCTTCTTTCTGGATTGGACAGTGTCAAGGTCGCCATGTTGAACTGGGAGGCAGGCTTGGAAGCTTTTCCGGCACCTACACATCCAAAGCAAGATAAGTATCCTTATCCTATTTCTATTTAACTATTTATTTAAATCTTTAACTATATAAAAGCAGGATACTTACTTGACATGGTGACTGAGCCTGAGGATACCTCTTGAGAATCATGGGTGATTGTCTTGAATGATCTTGTTTCAGGACCGAGTCTTCTAAAAACAGCAAGCCTTTCCTTAGTATCAGGAGATGGTATGAGATGTGAAACAGTGACAGCTGCATAACATAAAACAAAAGGGAGTTAGTGATCCTATCACAAGAGCAAGATTACCTGGTGATCCTTCTCAGGATCCTCTGTCCTACCATGGGTGGACCACTTCCTTGGTAGATCCTTTCCGTTTGGAATGGTATCCCTTCTGACAAAGAAAAAGCGTCGTTTCCAGTTTGTATCGTTCTTGGTGGCTTTAAAAATGGGATGTTCTTCGCCGGGTTTTCGCTTAAACAGATATCGGTGGGATCCAAACGTCGTGAGATCATACATCTCTGCCAGTTCCGACATTCCTAAATCAATCCCTTCCTGCTCTATGATCCTTTCAAGGGTATATAAGACCCTCTAGATCATCGGCATAGCTTGGATGTAGGAGATGCCGGTAAGGGAGAAAAAGGATTGGGTAAAAGCTGGAAAAGGATAGGTGTATCCTATGGTGAATGGGGTAACCGGAAAGGCAACCCATGTTTCAGAAATGTAGTCGCTCAGAACAGTGGGATCGAAGGGTTTGAAAAAGGCGTTCGCCGGAAAGCAGTGCCGGATCTTATCTACTTGAGGATCGGTAAAGCAACATCTCTCATTCACTGAGTCTTTGATGATCCCTTGACTCTTCAAGGGGCTATCCTTCTGGTGATCCTTGGCGGGGGAGGACCGGAGCATCATTCTTAACGTGATGTTGGTAAAGAAAGAAAAACAGAGTAAGAGAAGGAGAAATAAGAGAAGAGATACCTGATTGATCTTCGACTGAGAATTTAAAGGGAGTTTCTCTCGGATTTAAATGCAAATTGATCCTATCTCTAACTCCTATTTATAATGATGATTTGCAGGATTGTCACTTCAGTGACGTCAGGTTTGCAACGGCTAGTCCGTCTTCAACGGCTAGTTATCCGTTAGTCTATTACGGATAAGATCAACAAAATACAACTCGTTTATTTACAATATTACTCCTTATATTTTGGGGGCAATTGTTAGGGGAGGATTTTTGAATGACCTGTGATCCTCAATTGTTATCCTCTTTGGTGATCCTTACTTCTGTGTCAGTTAGTGATCCTCAGAAGTGCTTCAGGATCTGGATCATGGATCATCCTAAGGATCCTTATACTAATGATTGTCTGCTTTGAATTCGATATTGTTTTGCAGGAATACCAGCTTGGACTTAGTCTTGGTAACGTTCCTGAAGAATATTCCACGCTTATTCCGCACGTGCTTGACCATGGTGAACGTTATGGAGATCGTGGGGAGAAGGCATGAATTGCAGATAGTTAGTTATTTAGATATTTTACTAAATTTAAAAGGGGTAGCGAGCTAATTAGACAACACTTGGCTATTTTTTGGCTACACACACTCGTACAACTGCACTCACCAGCTCTCGGCAAAACACTTAGCATTTCTTCATACATTTCTACACGATACACTATAGTGATCCTTGTACTTAGCTCACTATCATCCGAAGTTGTAAAAGAATTATTGCTTAATTTGAGATGGTGATCGGTAGTTTCCATCACCCGAGGTTTTTTATGCCGGAGATCATACATTGATCAAGGGCTTTTTCCTCGTATAAATCTTTGTGTCTCCTGTGCAATTCATTTCATAGTGATCCTCATTGTTGTTTACCAATTCAAGCATCATACCCCGTAACAAAGAGTTTGGTTGCATTATCCTCGTCTGATTTTTGACCAAAACAATATCCTAGAAACTTTCCTGCCCCCACTCCGAAATGGCACTTGGCAGGATTTAGCTTCATGTTATATTGATCCAGGATATCAAATGCTCCCTTAATATCATGGAGGTGATCCTCAGCCTTTTTAGATTTTACCACCATATCGTCGATGTATACTTCCATTGTGTCCCCCAGTTTATCTTTGAACATCATGTTCACCAACCTTTGGTATGTCGCACCTGCATTTTTCAAACCGAAAGGCATAGCAGTATAACAATAAATACCTGTTGGTGTCATGAAGGCAGTATCCTCCTGGTCCGAAGGCTCCATTTGAATCTGCTGAAATCCTGAGGATGCATCCATTAAGGTTAACATCTCATGCCCGGCAGTAGCATCTACCATTGTGTCAATATGAGGAAGAGGAAATGGGTCTTTGGGACAAGCCTTATTCAAGTCTGTGTAATCTACACAAACTCTCCATTTCCCATTCTTCTTTTGAACCACGACCACATTTGCTAGCCACTTGGGAAATTTAACTTCCCTGATCATCTTGGACTTCAATAATCTTTCAACTTCCTCTTGGATAATTGTATTTCATTCAGGAACGAACTTCCTTCTCTTTTGTTGCACAGGCTTGAATGACCTGTCAATTCCAAGCTTGTGAGTGATAATATCTTTGGATATACCTGTCATATCCTCATGCTTCCATGCAAATGTTGACATCCTGCACTTTAAAAAGTTAGTTAATTGATCTTCAATATCCTGAGGGATATTGGTTCCTACGAGCACCGAGGTATTTGGATTATCCTGATCCAGGATAATTTTCTTCATATCCTGTTCTGAAGCCTCCACGATATCCTGGGCCCGCATCTTTAATTGCTATGCTGCATTAGGTTTGGTTGAGGATTTCATCGAGGATGAGTAACATTCTTTCGCCTCCTACAGATCACTATCAACCTTGACGACCCCCCAAGGGGTAGGAATCTTGATGCATTGATGATAAGTTGATGAAACAGCCTTCATATCATGGATCCATGGCCTGCCCAGTATGATGTTATAGCAGGATAGGGAGTCCATCACACAGAAGCGTTGTATCGAGTTGACCCCTTCAACATATACTGGTAACTTTATTTCTCCCACTGTGTTCCTAGCTTCTCCACTGAAACCAACGAGCACAGTGGACTTCGAAGTAATGTCCATCGGAGACACATTCATCCTCTTTAATGTTTCCAGCTGAATTATATTGACAGAGCTACCGTTGTCTACCAATATCCTGCGTACAAAATGGTTAGCAACATACAATGTTATTACGAGAGCATCATGGTGAGGATCCTGCACAGTATCCCGATCATCACTGTCAAAAGTGATCACTTTGTCAGTTGTAAGGGTGGTCATCCTAGCTGGTTTGTCTCCCCTTTCAGTCTTAGCCTCCTTTGCATGCCTCTTGGCCGCAGAATACGAAGTCCCGCAGATGTCGGATCCTCTTGAAATAAAATTAATTATCTTGGCATCTGCAGGAGGTGATACCGCTCGTTCAGGATCCTTCATAGTATCCTGACCCTTATTCTTCTTTCTTCCTAGGAGATCCTTCAGATATCCTTTGCTCAGAAGATAACTTATCTCTTTTCTTAGAGCAATGCAATCCTCAGTCACATGACCAAAATCTTCGTGGAAGGCACACCATTTGGATTTATCCTTCCAATCAGCTTTTTGTTGATTCTTTCGAGGCCATCTAGCTTTGTCTCCTAATCCCTGCATAGCATACATTAATTCAGGAATGTTAACAGAAAAGCAATATTCAGATAATTCAGGATATTCTTCAGGAGCCTCATCTTCAACAGCATTCACTTTCTTGTTGTCATTTCTACCATATGGCTTAGAGCGATATGGTTTAAATGTGGATTCCGACTTCCTATTAGTTGATTCGTAGGTAGTGGATGGGTTCATTCTTTCTTGCATCTTCTTATAATCCTCCAGCCTGATATATCTCAAGGCCCTGTTTCGAGCCTCGTCCAAATTCCTACAAGGATTCATCACAAGATCCTGATAAAATTGGGAATCCTTTTGTAGCCCCATCTTGAATGCTTGGACCGTTGTAGTAACATCAAGGTGCGGGATATCCAAGGATTCCCTGCTGAATTTGTTCACATAATCCCTTAGGGATTCCTGAGGTCCTTGAGTTATCCTGTAGAGATCACTTGTTAGTTTTTCAAAACTCCGACTACAAGAAAATTGACTATTAAATAAATTCACTAGGTGAGCAAAAGATGTAATCGAATGTGGAGGAACATTTAAGAGCCACTTCAAGGCTGATCCTGTTAAAGTGGAACCAAAGCCTTTACACAAGCATGCTTCCTTGAGCTCTGGAGGGATAGGATTAATCTCCATTCTTTCCCTATACTGGGCAATATGCTCTTCAGGATCCGTAGTCCCGTCGTAGAGTTTCATGTTGGGGATTTGAAATCTTTTTGGAATCTCAGCATCACAGATAGGATATGCGAAACGAGATATCCTGTGGCTGTCTTGGGACACTTCCGGAATTGGCTGGACCACTCCAGGTACACTGGATATCATGTCCTTCAATTTCTGAAGCTCCCTAGTAAATGTTGACGTCATACCTGCATCCTGCAAAGATCCACTATTGTTAGTAGCAAGATTATTATTATTTGACACGTTACCAGTCTGAGGATTCTGGCCATATCCTGAAGCATATCCTAAGCTCCTCACAGTTGACATCCTGATCGAGGAGGGTATTTCAGGAGTATGATTCTGTGAATGACCAGGCACAATATTCCCCCTATTATCCTCAGTATACACAGCCGAACTGAAGTTCAAAGTTCTGGGTTGTAAAGGAGTAACAATATCCTCAGCGGATCTGCTTGAGCTAGCTTTTAAGAGTTGTATTTCTCTTAACAACATTTGGTTAGTTTCCTGTTGCTGCCTCATTTGTTCCTACACACTTCCAAATAAGGTTAGAATTTCATCATTAGAGGCTAAGACGGGAGCAGATCCCTGAATACTCCGAGTAGGGATAATATCCTGAGGTTGTGAAGAAGCTGGCATCCTTGGAGGAGGAGGTGGTGGAAGCACCGAACCAGTAGTAGCAGAAGTTGTAGCAGACATAGTGGAGGAGCTCATGTTTGATCTTGAGGCCATTGTGGTCAATGTGGCAAAAAGTTTTGAAAACAGAAAATCGATTAACGATTTTACAAAGATTTTTAGTAAAGATAGCACCACTTACCCCACGGTGGGCGCCAAATTGTTTTGGTCAAAATTTACCGAAGCAATTTAGTAATCAAATTAGTTAAGTGAGGTAGTGTGCTAAAAAGTGTGTTGAAAATATGTTGGTTATGTTATTTGTGAAAACAGTTTTCAGGATACGGCTCAGGAAATTGAGCTGTATCGACGATCAAACTATGAGCAAAAAGTAAAGGAAATGACACGAGATATACGAGGAAAGCCCTTGATCAATCTAGATCGCCGGCATAAAACCTCGGGAGCTGACAATCGCAGCTGCCTAGTTCTTCTTATTGCTTCAAATGTCAGGATACAGTGAAGGATATTGACCAGATCGCTAAGTGTTACAATGCTTTGTGTGAAAGTAAAAATTGCGAGAGAACAAGTATGAGAGTGTAGTGAGTGTAGCTGTGATGTCCTATTCGATTTGATATACCCACCTATTTATAGTAACGAAATACAAACAAAAATCCCTACAAATATGGGGTGCTCCGAATATTCCATTGTGAACGTTGTAGACCGAGTAATGCGGCTTCAACGTCTTCATTTGAACGACTTGGACTGAGTCTCCCGGAGAAAGGGTCTTCGTAAACGTTGCTCCATCTGGACGCGTACTCCTGCACACAAGCCGTTAGTAATCCTGAGGATACCATTCAGGATGTTGCCAATATCATGAATGAGCATCCCGGATATGAGCAAATATCATACAATCAAGATATAACTCAAGATATCTCCCAGGATATGGGCTCAAAATTCTGCCCATAACAGTAACCTCGGCTTTCTTCAACTTGGATTCAAGCGTCTTGTTGAGCCCACAGGATTCTTGATATAGATGAACCAAACGTTCAAGACCCTGCAGAAATAAGAGGATATGTATTGGTTTTAATAAATACTTATAAGTGATATAAGCTGCAGGATATGGCTCAAGGATACTAACCTAGTTGAGAAAAGAAGTCATAAATCCGCTTGCTTCGATGAACCCGTGATTCTCATAGGGGAATGTATCAGAGATAACAGGGGAATCGGGCTCTTTCCTTTTGCGAGAGCTTGAACTCCGGGGCTTGGTAGCTGACGAAGGTTTGGGAATGATGATGGCCTTGGAACTGCTGGGCTTAGATGAGGCCGTGGCCTTAGGACTAGGTTCCTTCCTGATCTGGACCTGATCGGAATAACTGTCCAGCTCGTCGAGGTCAAAGACTTCAGGGATCTTGGCTGGTGCTGCGTAAAGGGAAGAGTCTTACATCTTTATTACCCTTCATTATATTATATTGCGCTAATTAATTATTTCAAAAGTAATCCTTACCAGACATTTCGGATGATGAGTATTGACTAGAACTCGGGATATGTGTAGTAAAACTCCTGTCACTTGCAGGTAATTGGTAAACTGTTTTGATTCTTTTTTCTGATTCCGCAGTAGGGGGAGCTACTTCCTTAAAATTCACTGCAAAAGGATCAAATAAGAGGATATTAGCAAAAGATAAAAGTCTAGAGGTACGTGGGGACATTCATGATCCTACCGGTGGTTAACCACTCCACCGGAAGGCTAGCACCCTCATCAATGGAGTCTCGTTTGACGAAGAAGAACTTGCGCTGCCATCCGTCTTCGTTTTTGGTGGCTTTAAGAATAAGGGGTTTGTTGGAAGTTGAAAAGAGCAAAAACCGGCTAGAACCATGGGATCGGAGGCGGTAGGCGATTGGCATATCTTCGATACAAAGGTCGGGACAGTGATGGTTTTTTATTTGGTTGAGTACTATTAATACCCTCTAGACCATGGGCATGGTTTGGGCAAAGGAAATACCGGTAGTCCGGAAGAATTGCATCATAAATTCGGGAAAAGGGTACCGAAGTCCTAGCGAGAAAGGGTATGCCGGGAAGCAGACCCAATCAGCAGAAGAAACATCCGATCGAATTGACCGATCAAATGCTCTAAAGAACGTGCCATCGAGGAAAGCACTGGAAGCTCTCAAAGCAGCAATGTCTGCGTTATCAAAAGCACAGACCTCCTTCTCGGGATTTTTGAGAAGATTCTGCTGAATGAAGGTCTCGAATGATTCGCCGGTTTGAGAATAAGTTCTGGCAGCCATTGCAAGTAAAGGAAAAGAGATTGACAGGAAACAAATAAGAAGTAGGGAATTACCTAGAGACTCCGTTGGAGATATCTGCTTTTCAAACAAGAAGAGAGAAGAATTTTTAAAAGCGCGTTGGAAGTTATGGTGTAATCTTGACCGCCGTCTCGATTTAATTGCCTTGATTTACGAGATAGAATTTTTAAAATATATCCGTTGGATTGGTATACCAACAGATATATTTGGGGACAATTGTTATGGGCCATTTTCTGAGCGTATATATCCTGACTAATATCTTTCTTTTGACTGTTTGCTTGTGATTAGGATACTGGATCGGGATATTGGTAACATCCTAGGTGATATCCTGGCATAAACTAAATTGACCACGTGCAGGTTAGAAGCTGTAGGTCACTAACGGTCAGATGGACTTCTTCTCCTTGAGACTCGGGCAAACCAGTTATTTGAGAGACGTTGGACCCGAAAGACCAGGTCTACAACGTTCAAGTGGGGAATATCCGCCGGATCCCAGTTTAATAGGGTAGTTTGTTGCATTTCTTTTACTATAAATAGATGGGGCGGATCAGATTAGGCACGCAACTCTACACACACACTCTTTCGCACACTTTAGCTCTCTAGCTTCTAGCAAACACTATACACAAACAGTTGTACTCGAATTACATTGTAACACCTAGTTGATCCGCATCACATCCTGCACTGTATCCTGACATTTGAAGTAATAGAAGAACAAGGCAGCTGCGATTGTCAGCTCCCGAGGTTTTGTGCCAGCGATCTAGATTGATCAAGGGCTTTCCTCGTACATCACGTGTCAACCTTTACTTTTTTGCTCATTGTTTGATCACAGATACAGCTCTATATCCTGAGCCGTATCCTGAAACTGTTTTTGCAATTAATTTGATTAACATTTTTTCGACACTCATTTCTAGCACACTACCTCACTTAACTAATTTGATCACTTAATTGCTTCGGTAATTTTTTACCAAAACACCTGTATCCTGCATAGAGCCATGGTTAGCATTATAAGAATTATTGAAAGTGTTACCTCCCATAGGATTCGAGTTAGGAATTGCAGATGTGAATCCATATTGACGGGATTCTGGAAAGACCAGAAGAGGCAATGGTCTGCATTGGAATGAAGTCTCCTTGATGAACATCTGTGCTCGGGGGTTGTATACTTCTCAAGAATCCTTGATCCTGAAAGATGTTGGATCCTTGAACCTGGGAGGATCCTCGAGGCTGAAAGGATCCTTGGACCCCTGAGGATCCTTGAACCATGGAGGATCCTTGGATCCCTGAGGATCCTTGAACCTGGGAGGATCCTTGGACCATGGAGGATCCTTGGACTATGTGCATTCCCAAATATCCTCCTGAGCTGATGAAGAATCCCTGATGCTGAGAAGAGGATCCCGAAGGCTGAAAATAGGATCCTTGAGGCTGGAAGTGAGACCCAAAAGCCTGACTCATAGTTGTTGATCCATAACGCCTTCCCAACGGTTCAGTTTGGAACTGGATGTCTAAGGTTGCAGATTGCTGGGCAGTTATAGCTGGAGTGTCGAAATCCAGTAACCTTGGTATTAGAGGAGAGTGATCCTCCCCTGATCTCTTCTGTTTCTTGATGTCTGTGATCTCCCGGAGGATCCTTTCGTTGGTTTTGTCCTGCTCTTGCACATGATCCCTCATCTGCAAAATCAAAGTAAAAAGATCACTAGTAGTAGGATTAGAAGAAACAGAAGAAGTTGGTGGTTTCGGAAAAATGGGGCTTTGTCTCTTTGCAGCATTTTCAGCATTCTTCTGGGATCCAGAAGGTGGTGGAGGCAAAGGAGGAACACCCTGTGATGAACTCATTGCCGGCATAGAGCTTGATGTGCTCTTTGCTGAAGAAGCCATCTGCTTGGTTGTAATGAACCGAAATAACCGCAATAACAAGAATTTCTCAGAAATGAATTACTAATGGCCCCACGGTGGGCGCCAAACTGTTTTGGTCAAAAATCAAACAAAGATAATGCAACCAAATCTTTTGTAGTGAGGTGTGATGCTTGAATCAATGAACAACGCTAAGGATCACTTATAAATGTAATGAACAAGTGACACAAGATTTATACGAGGAAAAAGCCCTTGATCAAGAGTTGATCTCCGGCATAAAAAACCTCGGGTGATGGAAACTACCGATCACCAACTAAGATTAAACAAAAGAAGTTTACAACTCGGGATGATAACAAGCTTGTTACAAGGATCACTAGTGTGCAATGTGCAAAAAATGTATGAAATCGCCAAGTAGTGTTCGAGAGCTGTTCGAGTGTTGTTACGAGAGTGTGTGTTTTTGCTAAAATTAGCTAAGTGTCTCTATCAAGCTTGTTATCCCCATTTAAATTAGAAATAACTAAGTTAACAAACTATCCGATAATTATGCAAGCTCCCCACGATCTCCACAACGTCCATAATGGTCAGACACGTGCGGAATCTTTAGAGAATATGCTCCAGGAATTTCGGTGAGACTTGGTCCATGCCTTTGCTCCTGCAAAATAAGTTTACGTACAAGGTAGACAGTTGTTAGTAGTGGGATAACAACAGTGATCCTGAATCCTGATCCTGCGACACCTGCTGAGGATCCTTAACTCAAACAGAATTGAGGATCCATGATCCTGGTAACAGTTGAGGACCCGTGATCCTTAGGATTTGGAAAATCCTCCCCTAACAGTTACCTTCATCATAACTCTCTGCACAAAAGACTCTGCCTGAATCCTTCAATATCATGTTATGTAAGATGATGCACGTATACATGATGTTTCTCATTTTACTCTTTTCTATTAGCCTCGATGGTTGGGCAATGATAGACCTTTTTTTAATACACCGAAAGACCTCTCGAAATCTTTTCTTGTCGACTCATGTTTTTTTCTTGTAGTACAATTGTTTTTCGTCGTCTGGACACGAAAGAGTTTTCACCAACGTAATCCACTCTTTAGTCCTGGTAAATACCATCGACAAGATAATACCTGTACTTATACTCCATATCATTTGCATAGAATGAAGTATTCGGTGCAACACTATCTACGACATCGTCGAAAAGACCCGATGAATGTAAAACAACGATATCATTGTTTGCACCAGCTATGCTAAAGAATGCATGCCAAATCCATAAATCTTGAGACGCGGCCGCTTGTAGCATTAGGGATGGACCCTCGTGGTCACCATGATGGTCTAGCCCTTTCCAAGCGGTTGGATATGCCGCCCACTCCCAATGCGTGCAATCAAGACTACCCAACATCCCGACAAACCTGCGTATCCGTTGATGGCCCTCAAATTAAAGTGGGACATTGGTAGTGATCGGCATCCTCAAATATCGCTCCCGTAAAGAAAAATAACACCTAACATAACACATTATTAAACTATAAATAATAATAATAATAATAATAACAACAACAACAACATTAATAATAGCAATAATAAAAATATAAGTAACAAATAATAATTAACGAATACCTTCATAAAAATTATGAAGACTGTCACGACAAGTTCTATTCGACATCCTTAAATATTCTTAAAAAACGACGGCTCATAAAAAAAGGACACCTAAACTGTGCATCGTTATACAACGGATTTTCACAAAAATAATCGTCTATTAAACGTTCATGAGCACCTAATCAATTTCGTTCAAGAGGCGCTTGTCTGGTACGCTTTATAGACGATTTGGCTTCTTCTCGCAAATACTGAATCGCCTCCTGAGTCACTGTGATAAGCATATTGTTGATCAATTCATCGGATGAAGAGATGGACGAATCGGATAAAGAGTGGATGACATCTTTTATAAAAAATGATTGGAGAGAGTTTGTATGTTACAGTGAGTTTATGATTGAGGTGTGTAAAATCTATATATATATAAATGAGATGGATTTGGGCTAGGTGGCATTTGATTTTGGCCATTTTTGCTGATGTGGCAAGATATGGTGGAGGTGGATTTTGAGTTTGGGAGGGAATCCATTCTCAAATTCTCAATACACAAACAAAAAACATTGGACACGGGATCCGAATAGGATTCGGTTCTACCAAATGATCCAAATGGATCCTTGATATCCTAATTTCATTACATCTCAGAACTCTTCATCTCTATCATCTTCTTCATAACCCTAACGTCGCTACGCATCATCTTCCGCAAATCCAAAAATCTTCTTCAGCAAATCGACAATGGTGATTCTCATGTACCTTTTCACCACCGATCCCATAGATTCAAGGTCACAACTGAAACCCTAATGTTCTATATTTTCAAATAAGTTCTCTTTTTAGATTTCGATCCATAGATTCAAGCAGCAAGTAAGAAATCTTTTCTTTACTAATTGTTAATCCTTTTCTTTATCTATTGTATCACTTCTTTTGTTAATCGGTTCCAATTGTTAATCCTTTTCTTTGTCTATTTTTATGCCGTCTTTTTTTTATTTTCATCCTATTTTGGAACTTTGAGTTGCAAATTAGCAATGTGATTGATTTGTTCTATGGGATTGCAGACATCAAACATCCATTTTACATCTTCAAGGTACAATTTTTTTTTTCATCTTTCAGTGTTTATCATTCAGGAAGCAAACGGTCTGCTTTCAGTATGTGATTTCTAAAAAAAAACAAGTTCATCGTTTGTTTGTTTACAGATCTAGGGTTTCGTGTTCAAGTTGCTATATCTGATACCTGTATGGTCTGAGTTAATAACAATGGTTCAAGGAAGGATGAAGGTGTTAATGTTTTCAATTCTTCACTCCAATGTTAGTTTATCTTACAATATCTTGCTTTGTTTCAACTTCTTTTTACCGATTTTATATTAAGATTAAGGCTACATTGATTTGTTTATATTATTGTTTATTTTTGTTCAGATTACATCTATTGTAAATTTTTGTGTATTACCTTCAAGTAAGTTGTGAGCTTCGTTCTTGGTGCGGCGGGATGTTAAATGTTTTTTGGTGCAATGATTTTGGCTCTTGATGTTAAGGTACGATTTTGATAATGTTTGTTTAGATTACACACTGGCTGTTAAAGACTTTTGGTGCAATAATTGTTATGCCATTATGTATGATTTGCTGAACATTTTTCTATGGTTTTAGATGCTAAACTTCTTGGACAGGTTCGTTTTATGTTTTCAGGGGCATGGATTTTGTTCTGATTTGTTATTTGATCTGCGTTCTTCAATTTTTCGTATTCTATTTTGATATTCTTCGTATTTCATCTGACAAGATGGTAAGGGTTTATTAAGGCTTTCTAGCAATATACTGATTGTGAAGATTAGTTTTTTTCCAGACAACATTCTTCATTCGACAACTAAGGTATGAATTGAATCAGTGGTCTCGAACTTCTTCTCAGGTCCATGAATGTGATTGATTTTTTTTTTCACAATCATCTAGATATTGATTATATTATGAATATATTAAGCTCATTGGTTTTGAATTTAAGTTTGAATAATATTTAACTATTTAAGTAAATTGTTTTGACTGATTATTTCAAAATTTGAATTTTTGAAATTTATATCAATTATGGATACTTATCAAAGTTGTCTAAATTGTAACGTATTTCCAAATTTATCAAGATAACTTATATTAAAGTTTAATTGCTTCCAAATTTTGTGTTAGTTTCCATAATTTACGACAATCACATTATTTTTCAAGTTTCTCAGAATTTGGAAAGATATATAGCATTTGTTTTAAACCTAAATGACCTCTCTGTATGTCAAACTAGGTTCTGTTGTTGACGCACAAGCCTATTAAACACACAATAATTGAAAACACACAATCACATTATTTCAAGCCATTTAAAGAATTTCATAGATGTTTAAAAAATGAATTTTTTTTTTATTTTAAGCCTATTTTTTGTTTGGTTTGTTATAGGTATTTTATATGTACGAGTATGCCATATGGTTCAAGTTCTGTTGAGTCCTCAGTAAGCTTTTTAAATTTTTATTTTTACTTCAAGATATTAAAATATTCTTATTAACTATGCTGGATTTTTTTTCTCTTTCTTGAGGAGTTGTGAATTAGTTCGCTTTTCAAGTACTTTGCTTCTGAAGGTAAAATTTGCAGAGAAAATTACGAGAATTAGATAAACTTCAAGAGAACTTGAACATTAAGCGAAATATCAAGAGAACGTTATTATTTCTGTACAAGTTTCCTTGCTCAGCTTACTGCGTCAACGTCTTCCGGTTACTCTGGATTGAGTTCCTCTTTTATGAAGTCAATGTCTGATGAGTGTCTATCTAATATTTCCTTTAGTACGATTGGAGCATTAAGAGAAGTATCCCAAGTATTTTTACAATTTTTATTATTTTTTTATTATACGTATTTTTTTTAACTTTCATAATGTAGTAAATTATATACTATCTATACAGGAAAAGTTTGTTATTATCCTGGGAACAATTAAGAGCTTTGCTTCAGAAGACTCATGGTTTTACAATGCATGTAAAACTTGCAACAAAAAGGTTCTTACGAACACTATTCGCAAGGACAAGGAAGATGGAAGTCAAGGATACGATGAAGTAACTGTCTTGGAGTGCCAAACTGATCGGCGCAATAAAAGAACTATTGTGTCTGTTCCCAAGTTAATTTACTTGATTCATTTATTGCCCATATTATGAAACATGATCGATCGTTAATAAAATCTTATTTGAAATTTTTATAGGATAAAAGTTCTAATACGTGTTCAGGATTGTACCGGGATTGTTACTTTGACATTGTTTGAACGTGAAGTTGTTAAACTGATAAAGGTTAACGCAAACCAGCTGTTGGATAAAAACATGGAGGTAACTTATATTTTCCAAATACCATTTCCTTAATTGCTTTATACGTTTTAATGTTTTTATGTTACATTGTTAACTTTATAATAATGTGTATCAAACACTTAGCCAGCGAAGGTAACTTTCCCAAGGAGCTGAAGGCATTGCTAAATAGGAGGTTTGCGTTTAAGATAGCCATAGGTTCGTTTAACATAAAAAACAAATCAGATGGCTACTCGGTGTCGAAGTTGATTGAAAATCCTGCAATCATCAAAGATCTTGATAGGCATTTTGATGCTTTCCAGGTTCGAAAATTATTCTATACGTTAGCTTTACTTTTTGTTATAAAAACTTATAGCACTTTACAACATTTTTTGAAACATATGAAATAAATACAGTCTGCTGATGATGAACCTTTAAATGTTGTTCCTTCTGATTCAAATCCAACTGTTAACATCCAAATCCGGGTCTGTGAAACAAATTCTTTAGTTCTCTAATGCTTCAATATTTTGTCATTCACCTTATTTTTTCAACTGTTTTTTACCTTTTTAATTTTATTTTACAGGATTCTGTTTCCCGTACCGGTGATGACGACACGCCGATGTCCAATTTGAACAATAGCATGTTTACTACACCCTTCGGAGCGGATAATTGTTGTTCTTCGAAGATGATGGAGAATGAACTTAAGCGTAATTTGGATGCCGTTTATGATGTGGATTTATGTTCATCTCAGTCTTCAACTAAACCGCGTACGGGTGATTGTGAGAACAATGAAGGTTTGAATGTGTGGGTCTTTTGAATCCAAATCTGGAAAAGTAGTCTCAGAATCTAATAAACATCTCAGTTTCTTCAAACAAGTTTTCAATGTTTTTTTTCGTTCAATCGTATTCAGAACATTTGTGTCAGTACTTGATGTTGCTTTTTACTCAAGCACACTGTTGATCGTTTTTATTCATTATTCTTTATTATTTATTATTTATATTTATTATTATTATCAATATTGTCAATTATCAATCATATCAAATTGAAATAGATTTATGTTCAATTTATCTAATTATGGATTGAATATTGTCATTCAAATTTATATAATCCGTTACATCTGATGCTTAAAATAAAATATTCTCATTAATTATAAATATTTCAAAATTCAAATTTTGAGTCACTATTTTCAATCAAATTTATATAATCTTTTACATCTCATGCTTAAAATAGAGTATCCTAATTACTTATAAATTATTATAAAATGAAATAGATGTATGGCCGCTTTATCTAATTATGGAGTCAATATTTTAATTAAATTTTATATAATCCTTGACATCTCACGCTTAAAATAAAATATCGTCATGAATTATAAATACTTACCTTCAAATGGAATTATAAATAAAGCATTTGTTAGTGGGTCGGATTAGATGTGTTGACACAAGATGGACTATTGGAACAAGGCATGTTTCCAGATCTGTTTGACATTTGAGAACCTGCATGGGCGTTCATTTTCTTCATCTATTTTGTATTTTGCTATGATTGACTGTTTTTTAAATTTATGAATAATAAATCAATTATCAATCTTCTTATTTGTTTCCTTTAATCAAGCACACTGTTGATCGTTTTTATTCATTCTTCATTATTATTTATATTTATTATTATCAATATTATCAATTATCAATCATATCAAATTGAAATAGATTTATGTTCAATTTATCTAATTATGGATTGAATATTGTCATTCAAATTTATATAATCGGTTACATCTGATACTTAAAATAAAATATTTATATAATCTTAAAGAAGAAGGTCGGTGGCTGTCACATCACAGCCACCGCCTTCTTTTATATATATAAATTTTCGGCATTACAGAAACCAATAGTCTAATTTGGTCT
>JARYGA010019432.1:0-40233 GCA_030545235.1 Helianthus tuberosus
CTCTTTAATAGGGAAGGTATGTCTTTAATTTCTTTTATCTTTCTTCTTTGATGAAGGCTTGCGCCTGATTCTTCGTCTTTAATGCAGTTGCTGAGTTATACCAGAGTGCCTTTCCCACTTTTGGTGGAGCTATGGGAGTGCGACCGTTGGGTGATGGAGAGGTTTTTTGGTACGAGCAGATCAGGCCTAACTTTATGTATCCACCAGCTGGTGCATTTGCTACTCCTCCCACGGCAACCGAAGGTGTGCGCCTCCCCAAACCACGGCCCTTACGATGTGTGACTTCCGCTGGGAAAGAGATTCTTTATCTTTCCAGCGAGGAGTCTGTCGGCTCGTCAAATGAAGAGCTAAGTTCCATGGTCTGAAATATTTGCAGGTGTGATGCGCGACCTGGGTATTGACCTGAGGAGAAGAAGACTAAGAAGGCTGCGACGAAGAAGAAAGCTGCTCCAAAAAAGAAGGTGACCGTCGATCCTGGAGCGACAGGAAAGAAGGCGGGGGGCGGCCGCGCGGCTGTTGAGATTCCTCAAAAAGATACTCTTCGCTTTCGTCAGAGTAACCTTGAAGATTATGATGTGGCTAGTGATTCACTAGATGATTTACTTCGTATAGGCGAAAGGCCAAAAAGCAGTGTGCCTGCCGCATCAAAGAGCCCGGGGAGCGCGGGGTCCCGGGCCCCAGATTCGGGCGTGACCCCTTCTTCCATACGTGAGGATGAAGAAGAAGAAGAAGTTGAGGAGGAAGCTACAAAGCTGGTGGCGAGGAAAAAATCTCGCGAAGAAGCAGCTGCCACAACCCCACCGGCGTAGAAGGCTGCTGCAACCAAGCCCATAGGGAAGCAGGAGAGGTTGCGAAGCTTGTATAAATTCTCACCAGGTTGAGGTTTTAACCCTTCCATATTTTGCCTTAGTAAATTTCTAACACTTTTACCGTTTTTAGAGGCACTGAAGAAGCCTGAGGTTAAAACTAAGGAGCCGGAGCCTAAGAAGACCAAATTTACTAACATCCCTCCGAAGGGTGTTTCTGAGAAGGAAGTGGAGAAGAGAGTTGAGGAGCCTGCGGGCACTGTTCCAGAAAGGAAATCCAAAAGGAAGCTGAGACCACTGCTACGGTTGTTCATGAAGAAAGATCCCAAGGCCTCGGTCGCCTATTGGAGCGAAAGACACCTTGGGTGATATTTATTACAAGATTTACACTGAAGAGGGCGGCAACCAGGCGCACATCCCTGTCTGGAGTCTGAAATAGAAAGACACATTTGTTGACTTCGAGGCGTGCCGGGATTGGCTTCTGTGAACCTTTCCTCCGGGGGAGGTAAACCGCCAGAGAGCGCGTGGCCATGGAAGCCTGTATCGCGCATATATTTTGGGCGAGGCCAATGCTTCTGCCACTGGCCATCAAATCATGCGTGAATGGCGTACCATGTATCAAGAGCGTGCTAGCAGGGAAAAATATCGTGAGCGCCTGTCCGCTGAAGCTAAGGAATTTGAGAAGTTGAAGAAAAAATTCCAAGAGGAGAAAGCATCTTTTGACAAAGAGGAGAAATCCGAAGAGTTGGGACATGAGGGTTTGGGAAGCAAACTTCAGGCTAGTGAGGAGCTTCTTGCCAAGGAGCGGAAGGAGTGGCGGGTGGCATGCGAAAATGAAAACAAGAAGATGTTTGATGCCCGCACCAAGATCACTAACTTTGAAGCTGAAGTTGTAAGCTTGAAGGAGAAGTATGAGGAAGCTAAGTCTGATAGAGAGTGTGCTGAGGTCTAACAGGCTAGCCTCTTTACTTCTTATTATTCTTTGCTGTTAGAAATATTCTAACTTAGATTTTCTGATTACTTGTAGGTTGACTTGAATGCGCGGATCCTGAGTAAAGACAGGGATTTGGCTGGTAAGGATGCAGAGATCGCGGAGCTCAAGCGCAGGCTGTTTGAAGCGCAAGAGAAGAATGAGTCATTAGAGATAGATCTGGCCGTGGAAAAGGTGAAGGCTGATACTGCCGAGGAGGCACGTAAAGAGGCCAAAGAGGTGCGCAAGATCAGCATTACAGCCTTGAATGTGGCGTAGACAAATTATGCTGAGGCTCAAATTATTGTGGATTCTCTGCTTTCTGATTCCGAGTGGATGCAATTGCATGGAGCAGCTGCTGTAAGTGTTTCTCTTTTTCTTGCCTTAGTCATAATTTGTTTTGCAGTTCTGTCTTACAATTTGTCTTTCGGATAGGTTGCCAACTCCATTTTGAATGCCATGGAGCTGGATAAAGCAGTTGCTGCTCTCACGGATGTTGCGCGTGTAGTTGGGCATCTTGGTGGTTACATGGAATGCACCCAGCATGTCGAAGAGGCGCTGAATCAACATTTTGGGACTCGCCATTGTTCTATGACCGACCAAGCAGACGAGATGTTGGCTAAGGCTGAAGAGGTTTACGATAACCTGTCCTAACTAATTATGGAGTTAGTCGTTGAGGCGCTTAAACATGACGATTACATGGAGCGATTAAAGTCCATTTTCGTGGTTCCAGAGACTGTTGAGTTGTCTGCTGAAGAAGAAACAGCTGTAGGTGATAGCGGGGAGTAGGTTATAGGTTATCTGATATCTTAGGCTGTAATGCCTTATATTATTTTGCCACTTTTGAAAGTATGTAATCAGATGCGCTGCTCCGCTTTTATGAATGAAATTACCTTTGCTTTTTATTGTTTGTCAATGTTACAATTATTGCATTGTTGTTAGAAACTTTGTTTAAATTAGCGCGAATAAATGTAAGTGTGGCCCGTGTTGAGTATTGTTGCCCGGCCTCGCGCTATGATCTCGGAAGCCTTGGAGGCTTAACTCAAGAGCTCGTAATTTATTGAAGTGTTTTCGTGCTAATCAAAAGTTTAACATGCATTTGTAACTTGAAAGAAACACAATGATAAATCATAAAATGTAAACAACTTTTGCATTAATAATTGAAAATGGGCGCCCGGCCAACATACATGAAAAGTCGTTACATATAGCATTTGCACAATTGTTGGGCATTCTAGATCCGCCGGATAATATGACCATCTAAGGTGCACAGTTTGTACGCCCCTTTTCCTAGTACCTCATGAACCAAGTACAGGCCTTCCCACTTGGGTGCTAGTTTTCTAGGGCGCTCGGCATTAGAGGCTTCGTTATCCCGGAACACATATTCTCCTGGAGTATACGTACATATGCGCACCCTCGCATTGTAGTATCGCTCCGGTTGGGTTTTATACTTGGCCTCTTTAATGCGCGCGATCTCACGCCTTTCTTTGAGTAGGTCCAAGTCTAACCGGCGCTCCGCCTCATTGTTTATTGTGTTACCTGCTGTTAAGCGCGGCGAGGGGAGGCCGATTTCTGCTGGGATGACCACCTCCGAGCCATAAACAAGGCTGAAGGGGGTCTCGCCATTTCTTGTCTTAGGCATGGTACAATGAGCCCATAAGATGCTGGGGAGCTCATCGACCCAACCTCGTCGTTTTGTGCCCAGGCGGGCCTTGATCCCTTCAACTATGCTTTTGTTAACACTCTCCACTTGACTGTTGCCTCGAGGGTACGCAACGAAAGAGAAGGTGTGTTCCATGTTCAATTCCTTCATCTACTTTTGAAGATCATCGGAGGCGAAATTTGTGCCATTATCTGTTACTATCTTCAATGGTTGGCCGAATCGACAAATGATATGCTCCCAAATGAATTTCCGCACTATCATTGTTGATGTTGATGCTAGGGCCTTTGCTTCCACCCACTTAATGAAGTAGTCAACAGCCACGATTATGAACTTCACTACGCCTGGTGCCTCAGGAAAGGGTCCTACCATATCGATCACCCACTGCTAGAAGGGCCAGGCTGTCGAAATTGGGATCAGATCACTTTTTGGGCGCAGGTCTTCGACGCATGCCTTTGGCAGGCATTACATTTGCGCAGTTCCTTTAATGCATCTACATGCATCCCCGGCCAATAGTAGTCTGCATTCATGATCTTAGCCACAACCATGCGAGGGCCTGCATGTATCCCACAGATGCTTTCGTGAATTTCTCTGATTAACTAGCTTGCATCCTGAGGTTCCACGCAGCGTAAAAGTGGCCCTACAAAAGATCTTCTGTAAAGAATGCCCCCATCCATTTGATAGAATAGCGCTTTGTTTTGGATCTTCCTAGCTTTCGCTTTGTTTTCTGGAAGAATCCCTTCTTGCAAGTGTTGAATGATAGGGGTCATCCACGAGGGTGGTCCTATCTCGATGACCTGTACCTGACGTAGCAGCACAGATGGGTTTTTCAAAACTTCAATTCTGACATCTTTTGTAACCTGTTGAAATGCTGTTGACGCTAGCTTACTGAGCATGTTAGCGGTTTTGTTTTCGCTTCAGTTGATGTGAACAACCTTATACGATTTGAATTTCTGGAGCAACTCTTTTGCTTGTTCCAAGTAGAGAGCCTTTGCCTCACCTTTTGCATCATAAAGCCCATTGATTTGGCTCGCGATTAACAGAGAATCAACATGCGCTTGCAAGTTTTTTGCACCCATTTTGATGGCCAGGCGCAAACCTGCCAGGAAAGCTTCGTACTCAGCTTCGTTGTTGGTATTTTTGAAATCCAACCTTATAGCATAGGTAAACTCATGTTTTTCTGGGCTGACTACGCGCAACCCTGCTCCTGCGCCGTCTTCATTTGAAGCCCCATCGGTGAATAACAGCCACAGCTCATCCAATGTGTTTTGGGCGGGTGTATCAACTACTTCACATTCTTTTATCTTATCTTCCGGAACCTCGGTAATAAAATCTGCTAACACTTGGCCTTTGATAGTTGGGCGCGGCCTATATAGGATGTTATAGCCCCCCAGTTCTATTGCCCATTTCGCCAAACGACCCGAGATTTCGGGCTTTTGCAAGATAGTACCGATGTGAAAATTGGTGAGCACAGTAATAACATGACCGGTGAAATACTTGCGCAGTCTTCTGGAAGCATGTAGCAGCGCGAGAACCAACTTTTCCATGATCGAGTAGCGAGTCTCAGGGTCTGTGAGCATCCTACTGACATAATAGGTTGGAGTTCGAACTCCCTCTCTTTCCACAAGTAATACTGACCTGATTGCCTTATCCAAAGAGGATAAGTACAATACGAGGGGCTCTTCTTCGAATGGTGCTGTTAGAGTGGGGAGTTTGATCAAGCACTCCTTCATCTGTTGGAAAGCTGCCTCTGCTTCCGCTGTCCATTTAAAATTCTGCTTCTTCACGCAGTTGCGCAATGTGCTGATGAAAGGAAAAGATTTTGCCGCGTGGTTTGACAAGAAACGGTTGGCGTGGCTAGACGGACGGCTAACCTTTGCATTTCTTTGATGGTACGCGGGGATGGCATCCTCTCAATCGCTTGGACTTTCTTTGGGTTGACTTTAAAACCACCATTGGTAACCACGAAACCCAAAAATTTACCTTCTTCCATCCCAAAAGAACATTTGCTCGGGTTGAGCTTCATGTTCACGCTTCGAAGGGAGTGGAACGTTTTCTCAATGTCTTTCAGTGTCTGGTCCTCTTCTGGACTCTTGATCATGAAATCATCAATGTATACCTCGATATGCTTTCCAATGTCATCCCTGAAAGTTTTATCCATCAACCGATGGTACGTTGCGCCAGCATTCTTGAGCCCGAAGGGCATCTTGGTATAGTTGAAAATACCGATGTCAGTGCGGAACGCGGTTTTATCTTCATCTTCTAAGGCCATCTGGACTTGGTGATAGCCTTTGTAGCAATCTAAAAAGCATTTCCACCTGAATGGCGCGAGGGAGTCTATTTTCTTGTCGATCTCAGCCAGTGAGTAACAGTCTTTGGGACATGCCTTATTGAGATATGTGTAGTCGACGCACATGCGCCACCCTCCTGTAGACTTCTAGACCATTACAGGATTCGCGACCCAACTCTGGTAGCACACCTCCCGCAATATTCCTGCTTTAAGCAGCTCACAAACTTGTTCATTCATAGCCTTTGTTTTTTCAGTCCCTAGGTTGCTCTTCCTTTGGACTTTAGGCTCAACAGATGGATAAGTGTTTAAACAATGCTCGGTGATATCGCACGGGCCCGTCATGTCAGACGTTGTCCAGGTGAATATGTCCATGTTTCTGAACATCATATGTTTTAGATGAGACCTGATGTTCGGGGAAATTGCATGGTCGATTGTCACCGTCTGTTCCGGGTACTTGCGATTCAAGACCCATTTCTCTGGTTCAGTTGGCGAGACCCTGCTGGCTTTTACTGGGCGAGCATCCTCTGTCGCCATAACTTCTTTCCTTGAATAAATAATCGCCACCCCGTTTTAGTTGGGAAGCCAACGGCTATATGGGGAGTTGAGGTTACCATGCTCATTTCTCCCTGGGTCTCTCTTCCGATCAGAATGTCGTGTCTTGATTTCACTGGCATTACCCCGAAGTTGGCGTTCGTTGTTCTCGAGTGCTTGCCATCAGATAGCGTGATGGGGAAGCTAATCTGACCTAACGCGAACACTGTTTCGTTGCAGAACCCAGACAATGGGTAGTCAACTGGCTCAAGACACGCTTTATCTTCAGGGTCGAACTGATTGAAACATTTTTCATAGATTATATCGGCCGTGCTTCTAGGATCGATGAAAATGTAATCTGTTTCATAATGGCCTATGATGCCAGTAATAACGACGGGGCGCGTGGCGCGTGGTCCCCCGCGTACTACTGGGAAGATGACTTGCTACTCTTGTCAAGCTAGCACAAATGGGTGATTGCCCTTGCTTTTCGCGGTGTGTCTTGGTCCATCAACCATTTGCGTTTCCAAATGTCTGACCTTATTTTGGCCTCCATCATTATTTCTTTGGATTTTTCGCGTCTCCTTGCGCACGTTCTTGACTAGATGGCTCAGCTACCTGCTTTTAAGGGTTTTCTCGATCTCTTGCCTCAAGCTGATACACTCATCAGTTAGATGGCCTGTATCTTTGTGAAAGTCACAGTAGAGATTAGGGTCTTGACCCTTCTTGTTTGTCATTGGTTTCGGCGCCTTAAAGTCATGGTTCTCCATCATGAGCACCTCCTTAGGAGTCTTGATGAGCGGAGTCCAACGTTTTTCTCTATTCTCATTCTTGACAGCTTTGCGATAACCAATCCGATCAATTGTGTCTCGCGCATCCTTCTTGAAGCGAGGTCTCTCTTCATAAACACTGGACTGACTTGCCTTCCAGCCAGGGTTCTTATTTCTGTTGCGCCTGCTGGAATCACGCGTGTTGCTTCTTGAATAACGATCCTCAGAATCAGTATTCTTGCCACCTGCCAACGATTCTTCTGTTTGCGCAACAATCTTTGCTACTGCCATGAGCTTGTCCCATTCTTTAGGCATGTCATCTTTACCTGTGATAGTCCTGATCAGACTGTCACAACAGATGGCCTTTTTGAAGTGGGCGCGCATTAAATCTTCACTCACGCCTCCAATTTCCAAACAATCCTTGTAAAAAGCGTGATGAAATCTTCAAACCCTTCATTCTCCCTTCGCCAGATGTCCATGACTTTGGATGTATCAGCCTGATAACGCCTTTGTTGGCTAAAGTGTGTTACAAACTGCTCTTGGAAGTCGATCCAAGATTTGATTCTTCCAGAAGGTAGGCTGTCGAACCATGCGCAAACAGCTCCCGTTAGAGTTTGGACAAAGAGATGACACCACATTGGCATGGTCCGTTGACCCAATACACCAACACTTGTGAAGAGTCGAATGTGATCATCAAGGTCAATAAGGCCGTTAAACTTTCCCACGGTTTGTGGAAGTTTGGCTTTTTCTAGCGGAGCTAAGGCGATGCTTCGGATAAACTTTGAATGCTCGGCTGCCGCCGCTGGTCTGTAAACGAGACTGAAATCGTGCTCTGTTGCTTCATTATACATGACGTGCGGCCTTGGCTTGTACGACTCATGATTCCTCTCTAAGCGAAACATGAAGAACCTTCCTCTTCTTGCCAAGTGGGATCATCCTCATCCATGTTTTCCCATTCGTTATTGATTTTGCGCGGCCCAAGCCGTGTGTGGAACGGACGCCTGTGTTACGCATTGGACGGATGATCGTAATAACTGCCTGTCTCCTCATGGGTAACGCATGTGTCATGCACGCTTTATCTTCTTTGAGGAGGAGGTTTCTCAAATTGTCTTTGCAAGTTCTGCTGAGGAGTTGCTTGGCGTACCCCCTGTGTTGGAACAGGGATTGCCACCAGAGATGGTTCCGCTTGCAACACTGCTTGTTGTGCACTTAATGATTGGTAAACAACGTTCACAATAGCAATCTGTTTGGCGTACCACGAGGCTAGGGTTTCACCCTCTCGTAAACCTAGCAACGATGATATGTTTGAAGGTGCTGGGTTTGACGGACTAGCAGTGTCACTCGTTGGGGTAACCGTTTGAGTGATGCGAGTGATACTCGCGCGGGGTCCCCCAACGTTTGTTTCTTCGCCCTCGGTTAACTCATCAATGGGAAGGGCTTGAACGTGCGAGGTGTCCTCCCCCGTACCCACTTGAGAGTGTGTACCGAAACCGAAATCTGGTATTCCCTGACCAGCCATGGATCGAGGGAAGAATAAGCTCAAAAAAGAAGAAGATGAAAGTGACTGCAAAAATTGGTGGGCGCCAATGAAGAAACACAGAACTAATTTTAGGTTATTAGTTTGGTTTATGTTTCAACCATAGAGGTTAATCTTCTTAATCCTTCCCGAGCTAACTCCTTGATCTCCCTGCAAAACAATCAACACCCCGTTAAGCTCGTTAAGAGGGGAATATGAGGGTTTCCCTCTTAACCACTCTTCAGCGTGAGAATAAGTATTTGTTTTGAGAGAATAAGTGTTTATTTAAGAGTGAGAGAGCAGAGAACAGAAAAGAATTAACCTGTACATGAAGGTCCCTATTTATAGCCGGAGTAGTGTAGAAGGAGATGGGCTGGTGGGCCTTGGGCCTAGAGTCGACAACAAGGAATATCCTTTTTATCCCTTATGTCACAACCGTTTGTTTTTCTAGAAGGTTAACGGAGTTGGCGCACCCTGAGTAGAGCCACGTGTCCTGGTTGTCGTCCTTGTTGTCTCCCTGACATCATCAGGTGAGTGGAGATCATGGGGCAGGTGTCGCCGCCCCCTGATTTGTGCCACGTAGGCGTCCTTCTGTACCTTCTTGTCTCCTGCACGATTGTTGATCGTGGAGCACGATAGAATACAGACTGTTGGACGCTGATTTGCCCATTTATCTGCCACTCATACCTTTTGTATTATCCAAAATGATCATGCGCTTCTGTCCTTGCGCAGCCTCTGGAACACATCCATATAGCCGGCGCAAGTGTAGAATCTGAGCTTTAACCTTGCTTGGACCTAGGTTTTACCTATTTAGTCAGCGCGGGGCCTGTAGGTTTGTCAGATTGATGTATTAGGAGTATTGTCATTCGCGCGACCTGATTGGTCTGCGCAACTTTTTGGGAACATACCCCTTCAATATGGTGAGGAGATTTCTAATCAGCATGTTATGGAGAAAGTGTTGAGGAGTTTGCCATCTAAGTGGGACCATGTCGTTACCGTGATTGAAGAGTTGAAAGGTGAATCGAACATGTGACAATGTGAAGGAAGAGCAAGCCTTTCAAGTAGAAGTTGAAGAGTATCTGACACCGTCTCGAGGTAGAGGACATGGTATTGTACGGTCGAGGTTGTGGTCATGGAAGACAGTTTGGTAAAGGTCAAAGTGGTGTTCAATGTTTTAATTGTAACAGATTCGGTCATGTAAGTGTTGAATGTTGGGCCGAGTCTCAGGCAAATGCGACCATAAATGATGAGGAACCACAACTGTTCATGGCCTTGGAACTGGATGAGACCGGTGATGAAAATTGTTAGGAAGACAACAAGCTCTTTATGGTTGCCCAAGGTAGTAGTGATCAAGAAAAACATGTATGCTATTTGGACAGTGGTTGCTCGAGCAACATGATAGAACAGCACACCTTGTTCCAGTCATTAGATGAAACCAAGAAAATCCTGGTTAAAATGGGAAATGGGAAAAGCATCAAAGTTGAAGACCAAGGAGTAATCAAATTCGATGTGTCACCGGGAGTAACTAAGTCTCTTTCACAGGTGTAGTATGCTCTAGTGTTGGGTTACAATTTGCTAAGTGTAGGACAACTAATGAAGGTAGGATGCAAGTTCCTATTTCATAATGGGGCATGAATGATCACTCATAAAAGGTCTAGAGAAGTGATGTGCAAGGTGAAAATGGCTGAAAGCAATGTGTTTCCTTTTAATATCACTCAGCATCATGCAACTTCTCTAGCTATCATTATATCGGTTGATGCTTCTCTTTGGCACATGAGGTATGGTCACCTGCATGAAAATGAGCTCTGTTCGCTAAATGAGAAAAACCTAGTAATCAGATTGCCTAGTATCGGATCAGTCCTGTTATGTGAGGGGTGTGTTTATGGGAAACAAGCCAGAAAGTCATTTCCAAAGGATGCATGGAGATCATCGAAAGGCTTACAACTGGTTCATGTTGATGTATTTAGGCCTAGCCTACATTGTCTCTCAGAGGTAATCATTGTTTTTCCCTGCTCATTGATGAGTTTACTCACATGATCTAGGTTTCCTTTCTGGTCAAAAAATCAGAAAGTTTTGAGAAATTCAAAATGTTTAAAGCAACAGTTGAAAAAGAATTAGGGCAATCTTAAAAATGGTTACGTGCTGATAGAGGTGGGGAGTTTTGTTCAAAAGAATTCAATGATATCTGCGCTGAACATGGAATACACCGTGAACTCATAGCCCCATACACCCCGAAGCAGAACGGGGTGGCTAAATAAAAAATAGCATTATGTCATTTTAGGGTGTTCGGTTGCATAGCTTATTGTTTAAAGCCCTTTCAACAAAGAAAGAAGCTAGATGCCAAGTCAACCACATGCATCTTGGTTGGGTATTGCTCTTAGTTGAAGGCTTGTAGGTTGTATAATCCTTTGAAGAAAAGTATTATTACATGTCGAGATGTGATATTTGATGAATGGGTTGCATGGGAAACTGAAAGTGGTGCTTCACGTGATGAGCCAAGAATGGTTGTACCTCACGCTGATGATACAGAAAATGTGAATGCAAGTGAAAATGCTAAGCTGGCTGCAGAAATTCTAACTTTTAATACTCTTGGGAGTCCACGTAGCAGTTCTGGAAGTCTAGTGAGCAGTGTTAATGAGCAAAGTGTGGAAGGTTCAAGCAGTTCAACTAAAATGTCTCCTAATTAAGGTGGGATCTCTGAATGATTTGTATGGGTGCACACAAGAAATTCTGGACTACAAGGCTTCTTAGTTTGCCTTGTCCTTGATTGAACCGGTAATTTAAGTGAAGCTTCAATGTATAAATAACGGATGGATGCAATGGAAGCGTAATTAGCATTACAAAAGCATGGTACATGATCCTTAACTGAATTACTTGCTGAAAAAAAGGCCATTGGGCTTAAGTGGATATACAAACCAAATTAGGACCTGATGGGAATTTTGTTAAACATAAAGCAAGAATTGTGGCTAAGGGTTACTCGCGGGAATATGGAATTGATTCCGAAGAAACATTCTCACCGATTGCTCGTTTCGAAACCATCAGGTTGGTGGTGTCTATGGTGGCTCAAGAAGAGTGGGATATACATCAGTTTCATGTAAAGTTTGAAGTCCTAAACGGGCCACAACTCGAGGAAGTGTGTGTTTCGCAGCCACCCAGCTTTGAAATCCAAGGTGTATCGGCTTCATAAACCGTTATAAGGGTTGTAAGGGCTGAAGCAAGCCCCCAGGAGTGGTATAGCAGAATTGATGAGTACCTTCAAGGCAATGGGTATGCAAGATCCAAAAACAAGCCAATTGTTTACATATAAAGAGGATAAAGGTAAAGATTTTATCATCATCTGTCTTTATATTGATGATATAATCTATACAAGTTCCTTAAAAGAGCTTATGAATGAATTCAAAGCTAATATGGTCAGTGAGTTTGACTTGACCAATATTGGTGAGCTAAAGTTTTTTCTTGGGTTGGAGTGTATAAAGAAAGCAAATGGAATGTTTGTAGCGCAAAGAAAGTATGCAAAAGAAGTGCTCAAAAGGTTTGGAATGGAAAAGGGTAAGTCAGTCTCTACTGTTAGAAAAATATTTAAACTTGATTATGCTTTTATGTATAAGTATTAGATGTTATATGTTCGGATTGTATGATAACCTATTGGTGTGTGATAAGCGGGTGGAATTAAAATAATTGTTCCGGCAGTTATTCCCGCCAAATGGAACCGCCAAAATGCACCGTATATATTCTTGATTTCCGGCACCAATTTCCGGTATCAAGACAATCACTCACAAAGAATTGTCCATTCAATCTTATTATATTTCGAATACTATTGTTTGTCATTATCTTTCTGTACACTTCCATACTTAGAATCATGACCATTATTTCGAATAATCCACAACCTTCCGCTGCAAGTGATCATGTTTCCCAACATAGTGGTATCAGAGCCACTTCTGGGAAGCGTGCAGAAATCAAACCAAGTTCAACCACCATGCCTTGTCAACACTGTGTTGATGAGAAGAACGAGAAAGATAGACGGATCTCTCGTGTGAGGCTTTGCTACTACTGCCATCAACCGGGCCACCAAATCTACATGTGCTAGGCGAAAGAGAACGATGAAGCCACTCAACTAATCAAACAGGCGATCAACACCGGAATCAGAAGACAGGATGATGAAGTTAACTGCCAGAACGAGATGATTGTCACCGGGACTGAGGGTGGACAATGAGGAGACATCTGGTACGTAAGTCCAACATTTAATCATCATTTCGCGGGAAATTTAAATGTTTTCAAACGTATTAAACATATGATCGGTGTTGAAACAAGATCGGGAGAGAACAATTTTTTGTTCATACATGGGGTTGGGGATGTTGAAATGAAATCTGGGAATGATACATTGAGGATACAAAGCGTGTTCTACTCACCGGAATTGGACCGGAACGTCCTAAGCCTTGATCAATTAACACTTCAAGGCTTTACAGTTAGAAAGTCCGGTGACACGTGCAAGATTTTCCCAATGTTTTCAGCCCCTGTAATAAATACGGTGAATGATGTGAATGGATTAACCAAAGAAGACGAACTTGGTTTAAATGAAAAACAAAGAATGATTGAATTATGTTCAGTGAACGAAGAATTCAAAGAGAATTACTTAAACTCTTACTTTGAAACACTGAATGTTTCCAATGATGATGAAAACGATTGGAGTCGGATGATTATACGGGCTCTAGAGTTTCATGACTTTGCGGATTGCAAGTCACTACTTGATATGATCGATGACAGAGATCTTGTATTCAAATACAAGCATGATTTGGAGAAGAAATTCGAGGAAATGGTGGCTTGGTTTCTGAATGTGAAGATGGGAATATCTTCAAGACCTATTCCACCATTGACGCCGGATGACTAGGGATGGCAATCAAACCCGAACCCGTTGGGTAAACGCGAAACCCGACACATTTGGGACGGGTTTGGGGTCGGTTAATCGGGTTTGGGATTAGTTTTTATTTTTTTCGTGGGTTTGGGACGGGTTTGGGATTTAGTGTTATACCCGTTTACCCGACCCAATTACCCGATAAACTGTACCCGTTTACCCGATTGTATACCCGATATAATTTTCTTTTATATTATTAAATATGTATATATATGATACATCCATTTTTTACACATATAGGTATTCTATTCCGTATACATTGTAGTTATTTGATATATATTTTTATAATACCAATACAAAATGTAACCGGTTAATAGTTACCAGATAGATACCCAATGGGTTTTGAGATGAGTATACCCAACGAGTAATCTTTTTAAATTAATGGGTTTACCCGAAACCCGCGGGTATACCCGAAACCCGCGGGTATACCCGATACCCGATGGGTATTTACCCGCTAGAAACCCGACGGGTTTTGGGACGGGTTTGGGACAAGCATATCTAACCGGGTTTGGGTTTGGGATTACCTAAACCCGTCCCAAACCCGACCCATTGCCATCCCTACGGATGACAGGAGGATCGATCTGCTGGGATTATATGTGATTGTAGAGAGAGACGGAGGCTATCGGAGTTTCACGAATGACAACTTATGGCCGACGATTGCTAAGGATTTGGGATTCGAATATCAAGACGGGGAATTTATGAGAATTATTTACGCCATGTATTTGGATGTCTTGATATATTATTACAGGTTCAAATCCATACAAGAGAAGGTGTTAGATAAAGAGATCATTAGGGAAGGAGAAAGCTCGTCAACAACCGGCGGCGGTCATGAGAGGAGAAGAAGTGCAGATGCTGCACATGAAGAGGCTGCAATGGATCATTATGCTCTCTATGCCGGAAACGATTGGGAGGGAACCTGGAATCTGCATAAGAATCGTCGGAGGTTCAACTTCAATCAAGCACGGAAAGCTGTTGATGAAGCGAACTACAGTGTCTTGATGTATGCTGCAAAGCATAATCAAGTTTAAGGGGGATTATGTTAGAAAAATATTTAAACTTAATTATGCTTTTATGTATAAGTATTAGATGTTATATGTTCAGATTGTATAATAACCTATTGGTGTGTGATAAGCGGGTGGAATTCAAATAACTGTTCCGGCAGTTATTCCCGCCAAATGGAACCGCCAAAATGCACCGTATATATACTTGATTTCCGGCACCAATTTCCGGTATCAAGACAATCTCTCACAAAGAATTGTCCATTCAATCTTATTCTATTTCGAATACTCTTGTTTGTCATTGTCTTTCTGCACACTTCCATACTTAGAATCATGACCAGTATTTCGAATAATCCACAACCTTCCGCTGCAAGTGATCATGTTTCCCAACATCTACTGCCATGAATTCATATGGCAAGTTTCAACTTGATCATGGAAGTGCTCTGGTTGATGAAAAACATTTCAAAAGCTTGGTTGGTGGGTTAATCTACCTTACTTTATCCAGACCTGACATTGTCTTTCCAATGAGTTTGATCTCAAGGTTCATGCATAAGCCAACTTTAGTTCATCTTGGAGCAACAAAGAAGATCCTTTGTTACATTGTTGGAACAGTTAACTGCGAAATTTGGTATGGAAAAGGTTATGAGGTGAACCTGGAGGCTTTACTGATAGTGACTGGGGTAGCTCAAGTGAAGACAGAAAGAGTGTATTTGGGTACATGTTCTCTACCGAAACTAGAGCAATTTCATGGAGCTCGAAAAAACAACCAGTGGTTGCACTATCCACTTCTGAAGCGGAGTATATAGCAGCAAACTTTGCTACTTGTCAAGCGGTGTGGTTGAGGAAGCTAGTTGTGGAGCTGGGATACACTCAAGAAAAACCAACAGTAATATGGTGCGCAACAAGTCAGCAACTTTCTTGACTAAGAATCAAGCGTTTCACAGCCGGAGCAAGCACATTGATCTTCGCTTTCACTACATAAGAAGCTTGGTTGAAGAAGGAAAGGTGGAATTCAAGTTCTATACTGCTGAAGGACAAGTCGCAAACCACTTTTCTAAGGCCTTGGGCAAAGAGCAGCTATACTATTTGAGATCAAGACTTGGAGTGATGGAGCTTTGAATTCAGGAGATATCGGAAGAATTCAAAGTCATGTGGAGGAATAGTATGCATGTGGTAATGGGTTATCATGTACAAGCAATGTGGATTTATGGGTCTTATGTTTATAGTTTTTTTTTGTTGTGGTTGTTATTATGCCTTATTTTCAGCTTTTATTTAGAATAAGTCCGGTAGGTCCTGGGTTAGTTGTTGCTTTTTTTTCCATTTCCAGTTGTTCTATTTAAACCATTTGTGTTGATTGAATGAAGTATCACCTTTCAGAAACTCGTGTGCGTGTGTGTGTGAATTGCCTAATAAACCAACAACAAATGGACACCAACATTGGTTGGCAATATACCATCCACTGATGCATAAGAAAGCATCCACTAGGTTGCTCCACCACGTCGGAGTAAACATGAAAATCGCATCACGCCTATCCCAATTAGACTTTTCCTAGTAGCACTCATAATTAAAGTTATATATCTATATCGATCAGGGTGTTCTATAACTCGGTTTGTGCATTCATAAATTGTTGTATATTTTTCTCACTATTGATGCAAGAGATATTAGACCGAGGATAGTAGCTGAGCTGGTTAGGCAAAAAGGTAGAAGGGTTCAACTTTGCCTAACACAGGTCGTGGGGTCCCCCCACATTTGCAAGATGTGGAGAGAGGTTCACTAGTTTAATTTTTTTTGTTTGCTCGAGATCCTCCACTGAAATGTATCCAGTTTCGGATGTGGGAGAAAAGGGAATGTGTGTGTTGAATGTGAAAGAAAGTGATTTGCACGAAACAAGTACTCAAGAACAATGACCAGAGATTTTCCAGGAATCAGAGCTGATCGGAATGTTTTTTCACACTTAATGAAGTGTCATATTTATAGGGGAAGCCATCACTCAAAGAGGAAGCTATTTGACTAGTGAAGATGCTTGCAGTGGGGGTTTTGCCCTTTTGGGGGGTTGAAGCCTTTGACCTGCGAATAAAAGGCTGTGCTCTGTGGGCTTGTGTCACTTTTGCGGCTGGGGAGTTTGGTGAAGCAATCAGAGATGTGTGATGCGTGTGAAGTGTGTATATAAGTTTAAGTATATTTTTAAGCCCTTTTTACACTTTCTTTAGCCAAGTTTTAAATTTATAAAACACGATATTTACTAAAACTAAACACACATATGGGCAAGTGCACCCATCGTGAGCGTAGTATAGTGTTGGCAAGATACCGAGATCGTCCAAGGACACAAGAGCTTTTAGTACCGGTTTATCCTCAACGTCTAATCAAATCAAAAGTTTAGAAAAATGTTTTAAACTAAGAAAAAATAAAAACTAACTAAAATGCTGAAAATAAAAATAAAAGTAAAAACAGATAGACAAGATGAATCATTTGGCTCCGACTCGTGTTTAGTGTAACCTTTGATTATTTCCGCACTTTTGCACTATTTAAGAGATTATCTTAGTTATTGTACTAGGCCCCTCTTTTGGAGGTGACGTTACCCTCAACCTAGTAGTTTGAGTCAGCAAGGATACAATCCTAAAGGGTCAGATTATTGAAAGATAATTAATTAAGTTATTAATGCATATTGTGGTAGGCCCCTCTTTTAAAGCCGACGTTACCCTCGGCTAAGTAGTCTGAGTCAGCAGGGATACAGTCCTAAGTAGCCGGGTTAAAGTTTTAATAGTAGTTTAACTTATGAGGGGATCAAAGAGTTTGGACCCCCGCCATCCAATACCTTTAAGTATTGAAGGAGGTCCTACTAAATTTGACCCAGGTCCTTTGCAGGATCTATACACTGAACAATGGCAAGACTCTTACCAAACCCTTCCCTTAACCCCCGACCAGGTAGCCAACATACCTCCATATAGACAGTGGAGATATGAATGGTGAAAATCTTTTATTTTATATAGACAGTAAAATAATGCCAAGACACCGCGGACAAACGATAAGGAAGAATCAACTTCAACATAAGAAACTAGTTATTAAAGTCATTAATACATAACCAATTAAAAAGTGCGAAAAGATTAAAAATAAAAAGAATTACACTAGACACTTTGTCTTCACCAAGTGATGTAAGAGACTTAGGCAAACATGGCCTTGATTGTCAAGAACTCTTACGATCAATCTTGGATCCCGAGACGACTCACACACTCTATGATGGAAAATGGATGATGGTGATGGATGATGGTGTTATGGTGGTGGTGGGTGGTCGGTGAAGTGTGAGAGAGGTGGTGTGCCAAGGGATGGTTTGAGCTTGAGCCAAGCACTCCTATTTATAGGCTGAACAGAAGCTCGGGCACGGCCCCGTGTCCAGTGGGCACGGCCCCGTGTCCAGTGGGCACGGCCCCGTGTCCACATCCTTCTATGTCTTCATTAATTGCTCTTGTCTTTATTAGTTGACCACGGCCCCGTGTCCGCTGGGCACGACCCCGTGTGCAGAAGCATATCTGTACTATCAAGTTTTGCCTGGATTCTACGAATCTTATAGTTGACCACGACCCCGTGTCCGCTGAGCACGGCCCGTGGTGGGCGATGGAAGCTTCTACAACTTTGTCTTTTATGCTGACACTTGGGCACGCCCCCGTGCTCATTGAGCATGGGGCGTGTTCAGCCTTCTGTTCTCCTGTTTTGCTTGGGAAGATGCTTTCGGGGAGGTCGGGCATGCCATGTTTGTTCCTTTTCTTGTATTTATGTTAGATTTAGCTGCCTTTTTGCTTCTTTTGTTAATTTGAGCTCATTTAATCCTGAAAATACAAAAGGAAGACAAAAACACACTTTTTCCAACATTAGTACTAAAAAATGGTTAGTTTTATGCCACAATTGAAGTAATTTATATGTTGCATTTTGCACACATCAAATACCCCCACACTTGAATCTTTGCTTGTCCTCAAGCAAAACTCTTTATAATATGGCTTTACACTCCCAAATGGAATTGGTAGAAAAGAAGGTTTTTGGGCTTGTCATAGAGTGTCAGGATTTCCAAGATTCTTTCATTACGTTTTATTTTTATTTATTTACAATCCTATTCGTTATGATTTATTTAAAACTTTTCATAAGATAAATTACTTATTAGGGCATAACATGCCTCTTTAAAATTCAATTTATATACAAGTTCACATACCTCACGGGGGATCACTCAACACTCGGCCGAAAATGTATTTTAGTGAATCACTCGAGAGCGGCATGGAACTTATTCCTACCATAGGCTTGCCAAGCAATCAATCCTCCTCCTTTTTAACTATATACCTTTGTAAATATCAAGAGGACTTTTGGGTGAAGGGTTAGGCTTAGGTTAAAGGTAGGTGGTTGGGTTAGTGGTTAGTAGAAAAGGGCGAAAAAGCGTAAAAAGCATCGGTTTTCGTAAGATTTTCTCCATTTTTCAACTTTTTATTTTGATGAAGACATAATTCAAACAAAGTTATTTTTGATAAACTTGCTTGTTTATTTCTTTTGCTTCATCATCAACAATTTTTTATTTTTTTTGAAAATCATACGAAAAACCGAGCTTGTTACTAAAACAAAGGATTAAAAATAAAAGGTTTTGGTGGGTGAAAGGGTGTTTGGTTTGGGTTAAGAAATGAAAAGGTATAGGCTCAAAGGGGTTAACTAGGGGGATTTTTGGGTAGGTGGTAAAAAAAAAATAAATAAATAATGGTGTAGAAATGAAAAAGGGTTAGTCCTAATGCCTCCATCATTTACTTACTCGGGTTTAAGTTGGTAAGGACCGGGAATGTATCGTCGTGGCAAGTTCTAGAGTTGTAAGAACCAAGCGGCTATTCACACAAGAAACGAAAAATGAGCATTTAATTTAAAGATATGTATTTGTATGCTCAATAAAGGCTAAAAACTCACTTTTGTGGGAATGAGTTTTTATGTGATCAAGTATATATAATTAAATTTTAACTAAGCTTGTCATGCCTTTTCATAATTTTCTTATGTTGGTTCTTTTTATCACGACGCTATCGGTTGTAAATTTGTAAAAATATAACCTTTTTAGAATTTTGAAATTCCCAAATTAAACCTAGACAAGTAAAAAAAATGAAAATTTTTGAAAAAATTTGGGGTGATTAGCGGTTCCAATAGAGTTTTGTGTAAGGCTTGTTATTAGGACTTGCAAGATTCAAGGTTTTAGCATCCCCCACACACTTAAATTACACATTGTCCTCAATGTGTCCCAAAAATAAGTTTTTAGGTTGATTGAATCTGTAAAAGGTGTGAAAAAAGCAAAAATTTATGTTACTGGGCGCCTGGGCACGGCCCTGTGTTTGTTGGACACGACCCCGTGTTCAGGTGCCAGTAACGAAAACTTACAGAAGGTGGACACGGGGGCGTGTTAGCTGGACACGACCCCGTGTCTGGCAAAAGTCTGCAAATTTAGACAAACAGCAGGTCTGGGGAGTGGGCACAGGGGCGTGTCGGCTGGACACGACCCCGTGTTAGACAATCTGCAGGGTTGAAAAACAGGTTTCTGGCTCTAGTTTTCCTGTCCCGGCTTTAGTAGCACTAAGGTTTAGTTCTTTAAGCCTCATATGTACCTGTTTTAGCAATAAACACTACACCAAACCATAGCAAACATCCTAAATTACCAACATTCAACATCCCATCCATCACAAAGTTAAAAAAAATGCAGAAAATAAAAGAGTTAAAGGAAAGTAAATTGTTCAACACACGGCACACAGGTCGGAAATTGTTCAAGATAAAAAAATTAACCTGGGGGATCACCAACCAACCACTTCTGCCTCCGCTCATCCCGCCTAGTCCATGTCCTCGTCCTCATCTTCATCATCTCCACCGTGCCCCGCAATGTACTCCCGGATATTCCCAATATCATCTTGGATATCGGATATGTTTCTCTCGATCGCTCCAATCCGGTTGTACGTGTTGCTTGCCATATTATAGGTGTTCCTGGTGCATATGAGGTTTTCCTGCAATAAATCATGTAAACTTTGGAAGTTAGGAAAACCGCCTCCTGAGGAGGACTGGCCTGGATCACCATGGGGCTGGTACTGGTACTGATGATGTTGTGGAGCGTGAAGGACAAGTGCCTCTTGCGGGTTCCATGCATGCCCTTGCATCCTTTGGAAGCTAACTGTCCCGTCTTCAGCCTCATAAATTAGGTTCATTGAGCGGCAAATGTGTATATCTACCCTTCCCGACCATGGGCTCCTTTCTAGTGACCTAGGTATGTTGGTGAAGTGCTTGAAGAGACGGTATACCCATCCTCCAAAGAAGATAGGGGTTGGTGCAGTAGCAAGTCGGTTCAGATGCATGTTTCGGAGCAGGAGGAATGGAACATCAAGGTGTCTGCGGTTATCGATGCAGTGGAGGACAACCAAATCTCTTAACCCAACAACGCCACCGCTATCATGCCTTTGGCTAAGAGAGTAGCCGAGGAGCCTATGGATGTATCGGTAGAGCGGATCCCTCAACATAGTGCTCTTAGTGCTGCTCGGATTGTAGTGCTCTTCACCAATCTGAGCCCACGTGGCTTGGCGATCATTCTCATCTATCTCTCGCATCCCTCCGGTATTTTCCTCGTTACCTGCATCTTCCTCCACATACAACCCGACAATCGACCCAAATTGTGCCATTGAAATCGAGTACCTAGTTCCACCACATCGGAATGCTACCCCATCATTGTCGAATGGGTCGCACCTTGAATTGAACGTGAAGGTGCTATAGAATTCCAAAGTGCACTCGTGGACGGAACGAAGTCGAGTTGTTAAAGCGACTCTTAGTGGGCCTGTGACAAGGTTGTTGAAGCGGTCGAGTTGGTTTACCAATGCTAACAACTCCATGCATGCTTGTCTTGGGTATTCCTCCGGTCTTGTTTGAAGTATTTCGTATCTAGCCCTAGCATCGAGCTCATTTGCGTTAAACCTCGTGAACTTCCTTGCCATCTGAAAGAATACACCAAAAGTTAGCACGAAACATTAGAATTTTCGGACAAAACTGCAAACAGCGTGCTGGGCACGGCCCCGTGTCCAGGCGTCTGTTACACAAAAATATCATTTTTCGACCCGGTTTCGAAAACTTGAAAATTTTGGTCCAATAGGTGCGGTTTCCCCCGAAAATGAAACCCCAAGTGCCGTTTTTTCCAAAACAACCCGTTTACCCATTCAATTTTATCTTTTTCGGTTCAAAAACAAGGGTTTGGGGTTTTTGTGAGAAATCGGGCGAATCTATGAACAATACAAGTGGATTTACTTCCTTTAACACTAATCTAACTAAATGCTAACAGATTAAAGCAAAAATTTTAGGTTCGATCCGGGTGTAGTTCAAGAACCCTAGATTTTTTCCCAAATTTTTGAAGTTTTAACTACATGCAAATGCTTAATCTAACTAATAATAGTGATAGAATCATACCTTGATGTTGTTAGAATAATAGGAAACTTCGAAAATCTGCGGAAAATCGCCTGGAACCAGAGCGTTTTCGGGGAAACGGGGCGTGTGGAATGAAGTAAATGTTATGAAAAGGGGAATATATCCCGACAGTAGCGCGGACACGGCCCCGTGCCGAGCAAAGTTTTTTTTTTAGTGCTTGTGTGAGTGCCCTATGTTTCCCAAAAAGTTTGGTTAGAAGACTTACCGATTTAGATGTCGTCCCAATTGTTCGTAAGTTACCAGATATGATGTTGTTGCCTTTACTCATCGACCGTTTGAAGTGAGATTTCTTCCTCTTCATCCTCAATAAATCCTTGATAGGGTTTCAGCCGTTGGCCATTGACTTTGAATGGAGGTCCATTCCGAGATTTAATTTCTACTGCACCGTGTGGGAAAATATGGGTGATGGAAAAAGGTCCTGACCAGGACTTTGAATAGTGTTAAAGGAAGTAAATCCACCTAGACTTTAATTTACCAGGAAACAATCGAAGTCGTGAATTAAACAAAAGAACTAGATCTCCCACTCGAAATTCATTAGGTTTAATATGTTTATCATGCAAGTTTTTCATTCTTTCCTTGTAAATTTCTGAGTTTGAGTATGCATAATTCCTAAGCTCGTCTAATTCATTTAATTGACAAAACCGATTTTTACCAGCAAATTCTAAATCTAAGTTTACATTTTTAATTGCCCATTAGGCTTTGTGTGCAATTTCTACTGGCAAGTGATAACTTTTTTCATAGACAAGCTTATATGGGGTTGTACCTATTGTTGTTTTATAAGCAGTTCGAAAAGCCCATAAAGCATCATCTAATTTATCTGCCCATTCCTTTTTATTTAACCCTACGGTTTTTTCGAGTATTCGTTTTAAACCTCTATCAGTCAGTTCGGCTTGTCCATTTGTTTGAGGGTGATATGCTGTTGAGACCCGGTGATAGACCCCATATCTTGTTAAAAAAAATTTCAAGTTGATGGTTGCAAAAATGGGTACCTCTATCACTAATTAATGCTTTAGGTGTGCCAAAACGAGAGAATAAGTTTTTCAGAAATCTTACCACGACTCTTCCATCATTTGTTGGAAGTGCCTCGGCCTCGGCCCATTTAGACAAGTAGTCTACTGCCACAAGTATATATTTGTTTCCTTTCGACGGTGGGAAAGGTCCCATAAAGTCGAGTCCCCACACATCAAAAATTTCACAAACAAGAATGCCATTTTGTGGCATTTCGTTTTTGGAAGAAATATTACCTGTTCTTTGGCAAGCATCGCAAGTCTTGACAAGACTTTGGGCGTCTTTGTAAATGGTTGGCCAATAAAATCCTGAATCAAATACCTTTCGTGCGGTACTCCCGGCACCATGATGTCCTCCATATGGACCTTCGTGACAATGGCGGAGAATTCTTCGTGCTTCACTACCATGGACGCATCGTCGGATGAGTTGGTCGTCACACATTTTGAAAAGATATGGATCTTCCCAAAAATAGTGTTTCACATTGGCAAAGAATTTTTTTCTTTGATGATGTGGCCAACCCTTAGTGACTATACCGCTAGCTAGGTAGTTAGCATAGTCGGCGTACCATGGTTCTTCCTTGTATTCCACCATTTCTAGGGACTCCGTTGGAAATTTTTCGTTGATTTGCTCGTCCCTGGTTGCCTCCAAAGATGGGTCTTCTAAGCGTGAAAGATGATCTGCTGCGGTGTTTTCTGCTCCTCTTTTATCTTTGATTTCAATATCAAATTCTTGGAGGAGTAGAATCCACCGAATCAAACGTGGTTTTGCGTCCTGCTTTTTGAAGAGATATCGAATGGCTGCATGATCTGTGTAAACTATAGTTTTAGAAAGAACAAGATAAGAATGAAATTTATCAAAAGCAAATACCACAGCTAATAATTCTTTTTCAGTTGTTGTGTAATTTTCTTGTGCATCGTTAAATGTTTTACTAGCATAATAAATTGGGTGGAAATGCTTTTCTTTTCTTTGTCCCAAGACAGCTCCAACTGCAAAGTCACTAGCATCACACACGATTTCGAAAGGAAATTTCCAATCAGGCGCTATCATAATAGGTGCATTGACTAGCATTTCCTTTAAGGTTAGAAATGCTTGATTGCAATCCTTGTCAAAGATGAAAGGAGCATCTTTTTCAAGTAATTTTGTTAGAGGCCTTGAGATTTTAGAAAAGTCTTTGATAAACCGCCTATAAAATCCGGCATGCCCTAGGAAACTTCTGATAGCTCTAACGGAGGATGGGGGCGGTAGTCGAGAAATGGTATCTATTTTGGCTCGATCCACCTCCATTCCTTCGCTTGAGATTGTGTGACCCAGTACTATTCCCTCCGTTACCATGAAATGGCATTTTTCCCAATTAAGGGCGAGGTTAGTTTCCTCACATCGGGATAGCATTCATTCAAGGTTATCGAGGCATTGGTCGTATGAATCCCCAAAGATAGAAAAGTCGTCCATGAAGACTTCCATTGTCTTTTCTATCATGTCGTGGAAGATGACTACCATGCAACGTTGGAATGTTGAGGGGGCATTACATAGACCAAACGGCATGCGTCGATAAGCAAAAGTTTCATAAAGGCATATGAGGGTTGTCTTTTCTTGGTCTTCGGGTGCTATCGGGATTTGAAAGTAACCTGAAAAACCATCCAAGAAACAATAAAATTTATGACCGGATAATCTTTCTAACATTTGATCAATGAAGGGTAAAGGAAAGTGATCTTTTCTTGTTGCTTCATTTAATCGTCTATAATCTATACATACTCTCCATCCAGTGAAAGTTCTCCTTGGTATTAGTTCATTCTTTTCATTAGTTATTACCGTCATACCTCTTTTCTTTGGAACTACATGGACGGGACTTACCCAAGGACTATCGGAGATAGGATAAGTAAGTCCGGCGTCAAGTAATTTGATGACTTCGTTTTTAACCACTTCTTGAACATTTGGATTTACTCGACGTTGTGCTTGTATTACCGATTTGTAATCATCATTCATTAAAATTTTGTGCGTGCACATGGAAGGACTTATTCCTTTTATGTCTACAAGTTTCCAAGCGATCGCATTTTTATGTTTTTTCAAAAGACTAATTAATTTTTCTTTTTCTAAACTATCTAATTTAGATGAAATAATTACAGGTAATTTACCATCTTTGTCTAGAAAAGCATATTCCAAACCTTTTGGAAGTTCTTTGAGCTCAAGAGGTGGGTCTTTAGGAGACTCCTTATTTGGTTGCTCGTTTTGATCAAGAACCTTAAAAGTTTGTTCTATGGTGACCTCTTCTTCAACAAAGTGGTTAAACTTTTCACTTGTATCGGGTGGTTCATCTTCATCTTCAATTAGGGGGTCATTATTGCCGAATGGATATTTCATTGACCACTCAAGATCGACACTCTTTTTAAATACCCCTAATCGAAGAGGTAGATTGTTGTACTTCCGGTTTTTCAAAGCTTCGTGAGTTTTTACAAATGGTCATCCCAACACTAGAAGAGCGTCATCGAGGATGACAAAGTCGGTGGGGACTACCATTTGATTTGTTTGAACCAAGACATCCTCAACTACACCGATTGATTTTATTACCTTCCGATTGGATAGAAAAATGGGTATTTGAAGTGGAGAAAAATCACTAATACTTAATTTTTCGAAAATGTAGTTAGGCATTATGTTAACACAAAGATCTTTATCGATTGTGACATTACTAATAAATGAATTTTGAAAGAAACATGGAACCGGTGTAATGTTAATTTCAAATGGGTCTTCTTTTATTAGTGAGGTTTGATCAATAGTTAACTTAACACTTACCGTTTCGTCAATTTTAGTGTTAGTGTTTAACTCTTTTAACAACTTAGCATGAGTGGGTACTAAACAATGATTTTCAAAAGAAGGTGACAAGAGATTAATTTCTTCAAAATTAGACTCTTCTTGTATTTTAGCGTTGTCGGACTCACCTTTTTCGTTGTCTAACTCATGTGTCAGTTTTTCACTTATTTGTTCTTCCATTTTTACACTTTCAGTTATCTCTTCTTTATTTAATTGTTCTCTTGCGCGAGACTCCTCTTCCCTTGCGCGAGATTCTTTTATATAGCGATCGATAACTCTAAGGTGTTCTAATATCCTATCGGTCACTTCGGTGATAGAGTAAGGATCGGGATTTTCAAAGCTTGAATCCGGTTGTTCGATCCTTTGTTCCTCATAATACCCATATGAAGTAGATGGTTCACACCATTGTTATTCATTATAAGCATATGATGGATAAGGGTCGTAATTTTGTTCTTCATAATACTCGTATGAGGTGGGTTGTTCACGCCATGGTTCCTCATAATAAGCATATGAAGGGGTGGCTCATATCTTGGTTCCTCAAAGTATGAGTAAGAAGGCTCATACCTTGGTTCATAAAAATATGAGTATGAGGGAGAAGGTTCATACCTTTGGTCTTCATAGGATGTGTATGAAGTCGATGGCTCGTACCTGGTCTCCTCATAGTAGGTGTATGAATTGGATGGTTGATATGAGTGACAATATTGAACCGAGTGCGGATTATTACAATTAGTGCAATAATTATTCCTATAATCATCCTCCTCATAGGTGAAGTTGTAACCTCCTGAGTATTGATCCATAAGAATCACTCAGCAGACCACAACCAAGTCTCGAGATCAGAAAACAAAAAATAAAACGGAAACAGAGGCTGGACACGGCCCCGTGTTCAGTGGACACGGCCCCGTGTACAGAATCTGTATCTGGGCATTTTAATTAAAGTTACTGATTTCGTTGAGCACGGGGCGTGTTCAGTGAGCACGGCCCGTGTTCAAGCTACTGTCACTGGGTGTTTTATGAAAAATGTGCAGCACGGCCCCGTGTTCTGTGAGCACGGCCCGTGTTCAACTTACTGTAAATGCAAAACTAAACTAAAATGCAGAAAATGTGTGCGCGTTTTAAAAAGGTTTGGAAAAAAAAACTACTTAGGCCGTCGATTTTAAGCTTTCTTAAAATCCTTGTGTCCCCGGCAACGGCGCCAAAAACTTGATGCGTGTGAAGTGTGTATATAAGTTTAAGTATATTTTTAAGCCCTTTTTACACTTTCTTTAGCCAAGTTTTAAATTTATAAAACACAATATTTACAAACACTAAACACACATATGGGCAAGTGCACCCATCGTGAGCGTAGTATAGTGTTGGCAAGATACCGAGGTCGTCCAAGGACACAAGAGCTTTTAGTACCGGTTTATCCTCAACGTCTAATCAAATCAAAAGTTTAGAAAAATGTTTTAAACTAAGAAAAAATAAAAACTAACTAAAATGCTGAAAATAAAAATAAAAGTAAAAACAGATAGACAAGATGAATCACTTGGCTCCGACTCGTGTTTAGTGTAACCTTTGATTATTTCCGCACTTTTGCACTATTTAAGAGATTATCTTAGTTATTGTAGTAGGCCCCTCTTTTGGAGGTGACGTTACCCTCAACCCAGTAGTTTGAGTCAGCAAGGATACAATCCTAAAGGGTCGGATTATTGAAAGATAATTAGTTAAGTTATTAATGCGTATTGTGGTAGGCCCCTCTTTTGAAGGCGACGTTACCCTCGGCTAAGTAGTCTGAGTCAGCAGGGATACAGTCCTAAGTAGCCGGGTTAAAGTTTTAATAGTAGTTTAACTTATGAGGGGATCAAAGAGTTTGGACCCCCGCCATCCAATATCGTTAAGTATTGATGGAGGTCCTACTAAATTTGACCCAGGTCCTTTGCAGGATCTATACACTGAACAATGGCAAGACTCTTACCAACCCGTTCCCTTAACCCCCGACCAGGTAGCCAACATACCTCCACATAAACCGTGGAGATATGAATGGTGAAAATCTTTTATTTTATATAGACAGTAAAATAATGCCAAGACACCACGGACAAACGATAAGGAAGAATCACCTTCAACATAAGAAACTAGTTATTAAAGTCATTAATACATAACCAATTAAAAAGTGAGAAAAGATTAAAAATAAAAAGAATTACACTAGACACTTTGTCTTCACCAAGTGATGTAAGAGACTTAGGCAAACATGGCCTTGATTGTCAAGAACTCTTACGATCAATCTTGGATCCCGAGACGACTCACACACTCTATGATGGACAATGGATTATGGTGGTGGATGATGGTGTTATGGTGGTGGTCCAGTGGGCACGGCCCCGTGTCCACATCCTTCTCTGTCTTCATTAATTGCTCTTGTCTTTATTAGTTGACCACGGCCCCGTGTCCGCTGGGCACGACCCCGTGTGCAGAAGCATATCTGTACTATCAAGATTTGCCCGGATTATGCGAATCTTGTAGTTGACCACGACCCCGTGTCCGCTGAGCACGGCCCCGTGGTGGGCGATGGAAGCTTCTACAACTTTGTCTTTTATGCTGACACTTGGGCACGCCCCCGTGCTCATTGAGCACGGGGCGTGTTCAGCCTTCTGTTCTCCTGTTTTGCTAGGGAAGATGCTTTCGGGGAGGTCGGGCATGCCACGTTTGTTCCTTTTCTTGTATTTATGTTAGATTTAGCTGCCCTTTTGCTTCTTTTGTTAATTTGAGCTCATTTAATCCTGAAAATACAAAAGGAAGACAAAAACACACTTTTTCCAACATTAGTACTAAAAAATGGTTAGTTTTATGCCACAATTGATGTAATTTATATGTTGCATTTTGCACACATCAATGTGACTGCCTACTGTTCACGTACTATTTTATCTAGTCTCCCGGATTTCCAACCTTCCAACCTTTTAACCTTTTAAGCTTTAATGTGTCCAAGTCATTTTATTTGGTCTTGGGCTACCCCCGTCATCAGCCCCCCAAGTCAGAGGTTTTTGGGAAATGAGCTCAAAGACTTCTGACTTTTACACATATTTTGTTATCGCTTAAAGGCTTGAAGGCTTGAAGGCTTAAAGGCTTGGATTCAGTTGAGAATTTTTGAATTTTAAAAACTGACAACTGATTTGATTGATGTGTGGCAGTTTATAGGTCGGCGGTTTTTTGCAGAGAATAGGTTAATGACTGCTGTGTAATCATAACCTTTATTTGGTCTTTATCTTCATTTATTATTGAAGATAAACAACAATTTTTCATTTTCTCTTCAAGTTTTCTCTGCATTTCCTTTCCATCCTTCAGGTTAGTTCCAGTTTCCTCTGTTTCCTTATTTTCTTCTTATTTTCTGTAAAATGGGTGCTCGTAAGGATTTGGCAAAATCCTTTTCTCGATTAACTCAGGAAGAGTTAGAACTGTTTTGCATGGAATATGGTATTGGGACGAAGTTTAAACCGACTGCTCCGGCTTGTGACGTTCCGATTGATAAATGTCCGGCCGGTTCGATTGCTCTTTATTGTCGTCATTTTGAGTTTTTGAACCTTCGTCATCCTTTTTCTCTCTTTGTTTTAAATCTATTGGAGTATTACCGAGTCTCTTTTGGTCAAATCCATCCGAAGGGCATGGCAAGGGTTTTGCACTTCCAGGTGTTATGTCGTGCTTGTGGTTATGACCCTTCGTTGTTGTTGTTCCGTCGGTTTTTTTGTTTGGCCAAAAACGGTGATTGGTTCACCTTTGAAACATCTAAGGTAGATAATTGCCTGATCTCTTCCATGGTTACCACACTTGGTACTTGGAAAGATCGTTTTTTCTGGGTCTTCGATTCTATTGTCCCCTTCAAAATGGTGTGGAGGCACCCGGATGCCGTTCTCAATGAACCGGACCCTTCTGAATCTGATTTGAATGATTTTTTTCTTAAAGCCATCTGAGGGTGCCCTTCAAGGGTTCGTCCTTTCCCTGAACATTTGCTAGTTCTGTTAGGGGTTAGTAAATTGTGGGAAAAGGCCAATCGGGATCCGGTTCTAATGAGGAATGGCACGGGTATGCATTTTTCTTATTTACTCCTTTTGTGTTTTCTTAATTTATGCCTTATGTGTTTTTTGTTTTATGGTTATTTGCAGTCATGTCTGCACTTGATTTCATCAAAAGTGACGATACTTCTGATGTTGCGTTTGAGGATGCACCAGCTATCCCTGATGAAAATGTTGTAGTTAGGAGTGCTGAGCAAAGGTTCGAGGATTCGGGTTACGTTAGTGTTTCCAATGCCAAAGGTTTTTCTAAGCCTCATGCTCCCAAGGCTTCAACCCGTCGATCTACTCATGGTTTGTTAAAGAGTGCGCCTCAGCCCACTTCTTCTGAACCAATGGAGTTGATTGATGATATCGAGGTTTCTGAAGATCAAGGTGTTGATATGGATACTGAGAAGGAGAAGAAACTGGTTGTTCGTGGCAAGAAGACTCCTGCCCAGAAGGTTAAAGCTACCCTTGTTCAGGGTTCTTCGAGCAGGGATGTTGAAGGGTTGAATGAGGGTGAGGTTTACGTGCCTGGTTGGTCTGTGAAGGTTGATGATAGTTTTAAGGATGTCGCTGTTTGCGAAGATGTGTTGAGCCATACAGCTCCTCCTTTAGTTCATGGTACCATTGCCGAAATAGATGATGACACGATGTTGTCTCGCATGATTTTGAGTACTTGCAACTTTGCTTCCATGAGTTGCCCGCTTTCGTAGGAGGATGCATGAGTATGAAGAATTTTCCAGAAAGAAGGAGAAGATGAAGTCTTCGATGGCAGCGATGAAGAAGGAGATTGGTAGGTTTGCTGAGAAGGAAGAAGCCTGGGTCAAAAGGGTTGGTGAACTGACTAGAAGGCATGAGATTGAGCTAAGTGACCTTAAGAAAAGTTTTGAGGCCGATCGATTGAAGCTAAAGGCTGATAGGGAAGCTTTGTCTATTCAGCAGAAAGCCTTTGATGAAGAGAAGGAGGGCCTGAAGGCTTTGGTTGCTCAAGCCACCTGTTGGACTGGTTTGCGACCCTAAAAAGTCAGTTGAGAACGTTCATCTTCACGTATAAAGGCGGAATCAGTGTACGCAAAGTTACAAACAGCTTTTTCTCTTTAATTCTTTCTTTATTGATGCTTTCTGATGACAAATTGACAGAGTTTCAACACCACAAGAATGACCTAGGTTCGCTCCAACATCCACAACTAATGACCAGGTTTCGCTTATAATGCCTATATATAGTACCAGTGATTTCGCTTATATGACATGTCAGAAAAGCGAAATCCCTAATGTACAAATAAGCGAAACCTCTAAACATGTACCTATAAGCGAGACCTAGTGTACACATAAGCGAAACCCACTCTAAACAATGTACATATAAACGAAACTAACATATTAAATCCTATTTTGACTTCCAAACTCCAATCTTGACCTATGACTTGATACAAACGTAGTCAACAGACATTCCGTGCACCAACAGACTCCCCCTTGGATGTTGACGAAGTTTTCAGCTCTGAGTCTTCAGTCTTGGTCATTTTGCCTTCTCATTCAGATTGTAACATTGTAAGCATCCATCACTCTCTTAATCAGATTCACACTTTAACTCTTACACCAGGATCTCATCACTGGCTCTATCATCCACAGCTTTATCATCAGCAGGCTCCCTCTTTCGTCAAGCTTCCGTGCTTTTAGGGATCGACACCTAGCTTTCCAGCTTGTCTTCAGACTCCCCCTTAGATTCTGCTCTCGGGATCGTAGTCTGGACTTTTCCTGCAATCACTCATACACTTGATAAGTAACAACATTTTAATCTTCCAGATATCGTATTCTGACAATTCAATCTTCTCAAAATCACTTCTCATAAATTTGGCAGTTTCATCGAATCGTATCGGAAACTAACTCTATAACAATATAAGCATCCAAATCCCCCACAGTTAATCATCCAAGTCCAAATTAATGACCTTGGAGATATCACAAACTATTTTTGAATTTTTATTTTAAAAACTTCAAGTTTCAAATTAATGAACTTGTTTTATTTTCAGAAACACGATCAGCTTACTTAGATTTTGAAACTCAGCACTCAGACATGTGTTGTCGAAAATAAAGCAGAAATCAAAATCTTTTTGTATTTTTCTGAAATATAAAGCAGTAAAGTAATATGTACAAACATATTTACAGATAATATTTTTGTTTGAGTATGCGTCAGAGGATCATATCAGTTTTTTACAAGTCACAAATACCGTTGAGCTTAATTTTCACAGAAAGAATTAAACAATTCACTTAGATTGTCGATATACTGGTCCACTTAAATTTTCATACAAATTTCAACTGATTCAGGATACGAATTTGGTGAATTAAGAACTTAAACTCATTCATGTGTCCCACCCCTTGAATATACTCCCGTATCCAGATCCCAATATTCAGTCTTACAGGTAATTATAACACAAATGATATCTGTAAGGGGTAATAAATTATGAAGAATCATGAGAGCTCAGGTCAGAACTACCGTTCAGCAGAGAGATCATGACTCAACTTGGGTGTGTCCCCTTTAGAGGATCTTTTTTACAACAGCATTGCTAAGCAATTTTATTGTCTTATTATATATGCTGAGGGTGATGCTATGTTTCAAGCATTTGCAAAAAGTATTATTCGAGGACTAGGTCAGAACTTCCATTCAGCAGAAGTCCCGGAATAATACCCCAGACATCATTGAGTATAAAAACCTAGTATATCAGATTATGAGACCTTTCAAACGAGATTTCAGGGGTTACCTATATATTCAAGTAGTGTTCCCCACAAAATAAGCAAGTGTTTGAATTTAGGTTTATATTCCGAAAAAGTTTACTAAGTGTATAAAAACCTATCGACATATCATCAGTGAGACTGTTTAACGCTATATAATCATTACAATTCTTTAGCATACTGTAACTGTCTACTGATGTACTATCATTTCCTCTTTTTACACAAAACTCAATTTTTTTAATTTTATCATGTTTTTGGCTTTTTTAAATTTTCTAATATTTTTGGATTTTCTAATGACAATTTTTCTCCCCCTAAAATGCAAAATCATTAAAAATTTGACAACACAATACTGATAGCTTTGTCTCGCCATCCATTTTCTGCATCTCATGCTCTGTTTTACAGAAAATATAACACTTTAAGCAGAAAATATAACGTACCCCCATGATTTACAACACATTGATATTTTACAGTTTGAAAACCGTTTTTCAATCTGATGAAAGTAATCATGTTTGTTCAGCCGTGAGGGTTTCGGCATATTCAATCAACATACATTTAAAACAATATTAAAAACAAACATATTTTTTTTAACAAACTAAAAACATATTTTTGGTTTTAAATTTTTCAATTTTTAGGATTTTGAAAATATTGTTTATTTATGTACAGAAATTGATAAACTCCCTGTTTAACCAAACCAGGGTTCTGCAACCTCTTCCTGTGACAGGCTGCTCCAACTACCATTCTCACAATCTTCAGCTTCGTTGAGCACCTGCACATTCAAACTTTATCAATCATTTGAACAATTTAGCCCAGGTCTGTTGGACCTTACGCATTTCAACACAATAATGTTCATTTAATTTTGGAAATTCTTTATCACTTAAAACTTTTTCAACTTTGACTTCAACTTTCTCATCTTTTACCGACGTCACTTGTTTCTTAGCACTCCACACTTGACCTTTCGGAGTACCTCTTTTGTAAAAGTTTGTCTCTTTTTGAACCTTTTGATTTTGAATAACATTTTTAGGTTTCCAAAACTCTTGACGTTTTGTCATATCAACAGATGTTCTCCAACTCTGTGTTGTTCTGAATCTGGGTCTGTGAGAATTCCAGGTCTGTCTTGAATCGAACCTGTTCGGGTTTGATTTCCAATTTTGATTTGAAGCAAACTTGTTTGTATTGTACCTCCAAGTTTGTTTCGAATCAAATCTGGTTGACCTTTGTTTCACATCCTCAGATTTATGTTTTTCAACATCAACAGGCTTTGGATTTGGACACTTTCGAGCAATATGTCCAATTTGATCACATTTAAAACACACTTTCTTTGAAACATCCTTGGCCTGTTGTTGTTTCTTTTTCATAGCATCAAACTCCTCATTAGACTGTTGTCCAAATTTGAGTTTTTCCTCTTCTTTCAAGCTTTTCCCTTGAACAAAACTCATCTTTTGTTGCAAATTTGGTTTTTTACTTTGATTCCAATTCCGTTTCTTTTTATAACCCAAACCAGCCTTCATGTTTTTCTTCTTAAAACCAGGTTTGTTATAAAAAGATTTATGACCTTTACCAGCAAACTTTAAAATTTCCGACTTCTCAATCTCAACCATTTTGAAAACTTTATCAACCTTTTCTGAAATCACATTCTGAATCGGGAATACAACATCCAAGAATAGTTTGTCCGATCCAATCATGGTATAAACCAATCCTTTTGAATCATCATTCAAATTTTTCTCGGATTTTGTGTTTTTCAGATAACCATCATAAAGATTTCCTTCATCTTCATCCTGTGATTCAGACTTACCTTTTGTAGACTCATCTTTCAAAACGCTTTCAACAACCTTACTTACCACCTCTGAATCATTAGTATCATCAGATTTGGAGTAAGTAACATCGATACTTTCAGGTAACTGGTCAGCTATGTTCAAACCCTTTGCCACCTTTTCCTCATCATAAAAAGTATAATTGTTTCTCAATGGTGGTGGTACCTGATGAAATTCTGAACCAATACCTTTTTTGCAATTGTCAGTATCTTTGTCATCTGGTGTGATGTTGAAAATGCGTTCGAGAATGTACGAAGAGTTATGATAACTTTGAAGTTTTGTAACAATCTTTTCTTTTTCAGCCAAGACTTGTTTAAGATTAGCAATTTCATCAACACACTTGTTCAATTCAATTTGCTTTTCTTTAAACTTTCTTTCATACATTTCTTTAGTAACTAAAGTTTCAGGCAATCTTTGATCAAAACTTTTAACTTGGCTTTTCAGAGTATCATAAGCTTCTTGTACTCTCTGACTCGACCACTTTAAAGAATCATACTGTTTTTGTAAATCTTGAAATTTAGATTCTTTTTCAACACAATCAACACATTTTGCTGAACACAGTTGTCTATAAACATCATTATCCTTTTCAAGACCTTGACATTTCTGTGTCAATTTTTCAACTTTTAGTTTCAAAATTTCTTCTTTTTCAATCATATCTTTACATTTTGTTGTGAAAACATTTTCAAGTTTAACTATGTCATTGTCTTTTGTTTTTATGATGTCATCTTTTTCAGTACAGGCTTTGCACATTTCTATGCAATTCCTGCATTTGTTTTCTTTTTCATCAACCAATTCAACATTCGATAGATCAGAAGATTTTCTAACTCAGTCTTATTCAGCACCGGTTCTTCTGACTCAACTTTCTGATCTTCCTCCTTTTCTTCTTTCTGAGCTTCTTCATTCTTCTGCGTTTCTTCAGCTCCCTGTTCCTCTCCAGCAAGCTTTGCAACAGTCTTCACTTCTTCAATCATCTTCTTCAATTCTTCTTCTTTTCTTTTCTTCAATTCTACCACCTTCGGTAAACTTGCTTCAAAAACTTTTTTTAACTTGTTCATCAAATTTGGCAAATAGCTTTTATCAGAAAGCCTTCTTGTGTTGAAAGTGCCCTCACTTGGAAACACATTGGTTACAGCATCAAAATCCACTTTTGATGGATCAACTACTGGATTACCCTGTGGATCCATGTAACACTCTAGTTCTTCATTCCATCTCTTGGCTCTTTGTGCTTCCTTAAATGGTTCATACAATTTGCCAATCTCCCATCTCGCACTGTCTCTTCTCCACCAAGTATCATGATCATCATTTGCAACAAATGCATATCCAACTGCATCTTCTTCAGGGCAAACTTGACTCCAGTCGTAACCTTCATCATCATATATAACTGCAAGAGCCCTTGATCTTTCTTCTGGTTGCTTTAATCTTGGTGGCTCAGACTTGTTCTGATGGTAAATCGCTTTCTTGTAATAATCTTCGTTGAACGGGTTTGCAGAATCATCATCAGCATACGCATTTTTGCACTCGCGCTTAAAGTGACCTCTTTGTTTGCATTTGAAGCATGTCACCTTAGATTTATCAAATCCCAGTTTGGTAGATGGTCCACCAATTGACTTTCTCCCCGTGATCTCCATGAATCGCTGTGCCCGACGAACCGCACTGGCCATGCACCATCTTATATACATTAGTTCCATCTCCTCGGGGTCTAATTGATCATAATCTTCTTTCGTCAAGTTGGTGTTACCAATCTTCCCTGCAACAAGGCTTTCATACGATTCAAGTACAAATGCCAAGAAAACCATCTGTTGTTTTGCCGACTCTTCGCTGAAATTCTGCCCATTCTTCAGATCCACTGCGATATTACACTGAAACAAATTCTTGGAAGCAGATTGATCAGAAGTTGTTGAAGAAGATCCACTGTGAAAACCACTGTGAAAACTTTCATTGTTCACTGAGCTTGAGCTTTCTGCAGAAAACGCTGTTCTTGGAGACCCAGCCTGCGGTACATTTCCTCTGTAGTAAAGCTCTACATTCTGCTGATAAGCTGGATTGTTGACTTTAGATCTCTTTATTTCCAACTCATGACTTTCAAGCCTTTCAATCAGCAAATCCACTTTTAAATCTTCAGGCTTGATTGTATTTTTCAACATTAGAGCGAAATATTGCCACTCTTGATCATTTGGCAATGAATCAAACAATTTATCCACCAGCTCCTCTTCAGAAGGTAAAATTTCATGTCTGGTCAGCTCCATTTTCAGATATCCGAATCTCTCAATCATTTTACAAACAGACTCATTTTTCATACAGTTGAATAAGTCAAACTCTTTACGCAACAATTTCTTTTTGTTTTTAACAATTTCATTACTTCATACACATTTTCTCTCTAACCCTTCCCACAAACTCTTTGAAGTCTTTTCTTGTTCGAGCAATAAAATAATATCCTCTCTTACTGAATGTTTGATCAATGTTATCATTCTATATTCAGCCACAACATTTTTTATATCTTTTTCTGTAAAATCTTTTGCATCTATTAACTATCCTCCCTCTTTTACTGGTTCAACGTATTCATGTGTCAGTTTTAACTAGCTTTCAGGAGCGAAAGCTTTTACCCAACCCTCAAATCTGTTTTTCCACCAGTTATAATCTTCAACTTTCATTAGCTTCGGTGGTTTTTGTTGACTTCCATACATGTTCTCGAATTTCAAATTCTCCTAAATCTCCTTCGAATATTCTCTCATCTCAGATCTTCTATCTGTCGATTCGGAAGTGAATGCGTTGTAGAATGTGTTGTAGAATTCTTCACCGTTGCTTGACATCTTCAAACACCTAGAGCAAACAAACAAACTCAATCAGTTTAATCAATATCAAGTAATCTGAAATACACTGACACTCTATTATCGTGAAATGATCTTGATGCGAAAAAGTTCACTTTCGAGTGAAATATGACTCTCAAACGAAATCAGATAATGTCACAAAAGCGAAATCAGTCTGAATGACTGATAAGCGAAATCAGATAGATGTTCCTAAAAGCGAAATCAAGTTGAATGTCCTTTTGAGCGAAAACCTAGTTTGTCCGTATGAGCGAAACTAGTATATGTCACAATAAGCGAAATAGCAAGATGTCTGAATAAGCGAAATACCCAGATGTCCAAATAAGCGAAATATGATGATGTTCAGATAAGCGAAATCAAGCACTTAACAGATAAGCGAAATCAGTACATGACATATAAGCGAAATAGCACTTTGTCCGAATAAGCGAAATTAGATGAATTATGTTCTTATCAGCGAAAATAGACAACTGGAATGTCTTAATCAGTGAAATCAGGCAACTAGTTGTCCCTATCAGTGAAATCAAGCCCTTAAAGTGTCCATATGAACGAAAACAGATGATTATGTCCGTAAAAGCGAAACCCTACGATTACCGAATAAGCGAAATCAGGTTTATGTCAATTTTCACCATGTTTTAGTCCGAATTTTAACCTAAAACTTTCTAGGGTTTGTTATTACTGTATTTCACATGTTATACTCGAAAATCAGGCCTTTTCAACCGTAGGAACCAGTTCAAACAGAAAAAGTATGAGAGAAAGTGAGTAGAAGTGAGAGAATTTTGTCGAATCAGCTGTAGTAGTATGAACTCCTCGTCCTGAAGCTCTGATACCACTTGTTGGACCGGTTTGCGACCCTAAAAAGCCAGTTGAGAACGTTCATCTTCACGTATAAAGGCGGAATCAGTGTACGCAAAGTTACAAACAGCTTTTTCTCTTTAATTCTTTCTTTATTGATGCTTTCTGATGACAAATTGACAGAGTTTCAACACCACAAGCATGACCTAGGTTCGCTCCAACATCCACAACTAATGACCAGGTTTCGCTTATAATGCCTATATATAGTACCAGTGATTTCGCTTATATGACATGACAGAAAAGCGAAATCCCTAATGTACAAATAAGCGAAACCTCTAAACATGTACCTATAAGCGAGACCTAGTGTACACATAAGCGAAACCCACTCTAAACAATGTACATATAAACGAAACTAACATATTAAATCCTATTTTGACTTCCAAACTCCAATCTTGACCTATGACTTGATACAAACGTAGTCAACAGACATTCCGTGCACCAACACCACCAGTGATAACCAATGGCTAATTGAGCAAGGTTTCCAACAAGTTGTTACTTACCTTCTTCATTCCAAGGAGTTCAATTCTGCCCTTGGTGAAGTTTACACTAAACTGCTCAACTTGGGGAAACATCAAGGTCTCATCGCTGGTTACAAGCTTCATGAGTCTGGCCAACCTTTAGAAAAGTCTCCCTTATATCGTCCTGGAGCTTCTGAGGTCTTCAAGGGTTCTGTTGAACAGATGGAGAGGATGACTTACCCGTATGTTAATCAAGTTTCTACTTGTTTTGGTAAGCCTCTTACTGTTTTGCAGGAGCTAAAACCGGAAGGCCTTAATGAAAAAGTCAGTGCTGAAGTCCTGGGTTCCCTTTCAAGAAAGCGATCTTATTCGGGAGATAGTAATGACACCCACCTTTCAGGAGGACCCGCTGCTTCGAAGGATGCAAGCTTGGAGGCTTCAGCAGTAGGTGGTGATGGTGGCATGAAAGCTAAGAAGTCAAAGAAAGCAAAGAAGGGTAAATGTGATGGTTCTGAGGCCACCAAGCCTCCTGCTGATGCTTAATGGACATTCATAGCTTTCTTAGCATCCTTGAAAACAATTTATGGTTTGTAATATTAACTTAAACAATATTAGGTTTCACAGGAACCTATAAGGTTCTTGTTATATGGTTGTGGTTAGGCCTGTATGGCCGTTTGAACAATTTGCTAGTTTTGCAGGCTACTAAGGCTTGCTTTAACTTGTTTGCATGCTTGGAAGTCTTTAAGGCTTCCTTTATTATGCTACTAAGTTTAACTATTTTCCTTGTGTTATGTTTTTTATGTTTGTGCCTGTTTTGTTGAGGAAGCTTGATTGGCTTCAAGCCTTCGGGCTGTCCTACATGTAGGTTGAAGCCTTTGAGGCTTCCGGTTGTCACGTATGTAGCTTGAAGCCTTTAAGGCTTCCTTAGTTTCATGACTTGGCTTTGGTTTCATGATTTGGTTTGTATCTTTGAGTTTTGTAACTTTTTTGCTCACGTTGTTGTATTGTTCCTTAGATTATTTCTTTTCTTTGTATCTTTGTCTTTGTTATGTTTGTGTTGTCTTTATGTTTTTCATACCTTGAAGGGTTCAGTGCTGCAGTCACTTAGCCTTGGTATTTTTAACAAGAAGACATAGCACATATCCTATTCATCATCTTTCTTGGTTTGGTTTTATTTTGTAAGCCTGTTTATTAGTGTTTTCTAAGGCTTAAAGAACATTTGATGTAGGCTGTTCAGACCTGTCTATGAGACAATTTTGTACTTTAATTACGAGTCTCATGGAGTTGTATTGATTTAGGAGCTCACCCCTATATAGGTCCATTCAACCTTCGAACCTATTGAGCGATGAGGCCTGGGAGCTCATCCCCTTACATGGCCCCTGCCATGGAGTTTTTTTGCTAGGTTCTCAACCTGATTTTAGGATAGAAAGACAAATTTGATAAAACAACTTCATCCATTCAAGAGATATCATTTTTACAAAAGGTGATCATGACTCTTGAAATACAACTTTGTAAAATACAAACCAACCTTCTTTGATTAGACATGGAACTTCTTCAAGGTTTTTCCATTCCAGTGTCTTGGAAGCTTTTTACCCTCTGAGTCTGCTAGCTTGTAAGATCCGCCTTTATGTGCTTCAAGGATGGTATACGGGCCTTCCCATTTTGGGCCGAGCTTTCCTTGGTTTTCTTTTTTACTAGCTTCATTGTTTCTAAGCACCAAGTCTCCTTGTTTGAAGCGTTCATTCTTGACTCTTTTGTTATAGTAAGCTTCCATTCGTTGTTTGTATTTGGCTTCTTGAATTGCAGCTTGGTCTCGT
>JARYGA010019433.1:0-26623 GCA_030545235.1 Helianthus tuberosus
AATTTCAAGACCTTCAACTCTGCCAAACCTTTGAAGTTTTCTAGATCTCAAGGAGCAACCGCGCTCCTGCAATGGTTCAAAAGTTTGGAGAGTGATGCGTGTGAAGTGTGTATACAAGTTTAAGTATATTTTAAGCCCTTTTACATTTTCTTTAGCCAAGTTTTAAATTTATAAAACACGACGATATTTACTAACACTAAACACACATATGGGCAAGTGCACCCATCGTGAGCGTAGTATAGTGTTGGTAAGATACCGAGGTCGTCCAAGGACACAAGAGCTTTTAGTACCGGTTTATCCTCAACGTCTAATCAAATCAAAAGTGTAGAGAAATGTTTTAAACTAAGAAAAATAAAAACTAACTAAAATGCTGAAAAATAAAAATAAAACAGATAGACAAGATGAATCACTTGGTTCCGACTCGTGTTTAGTGTAACCTTTGATTATTTCCGTACTTTTGCACTATTTAAGAGATTATCTTAGTTATTGTAGTAGGCCCCTCTTTTGGAGGTGACGTTACACTCAACCCAGTAGTTTGAGTCAGCAAGGATACAATCCTAAAGGGTCGGATTATTGAAAGATAATTAATTAAGTTATTAATGCATATTGTGGTAGGCCCCTCTTTTGAAGGTGACGTTACCCTCGGCTAAGTAGTCTGAGTCAGCAGGGATACAGTCCTAAGTAGCCGGGTTAAAGTATTAATAGTAGTTTAACTTATGAGGGGATCAAAGAGTTTGGACCCCCGCCATCCAATACCGTTAAGTATTGAAGGAGGTCCTACTAAATTTGACCCAGGTCCTTTGCAGGATCTATACACTGAACAATGGCAAGACTCTTACCAAACCATTCCTTTAACCCCCGACCAGGTAGCCAACATACCTCCATATAGGCCGTGGAGATATGAATGGTGAAAATCTTTTATTTTATATAGACAGTAAAATAATGCCAAGACACCACGGACAAACGATAAGGAAGAATCACCTTCAACATAAGAAACTAGTTATTAAAGTCATTAATACATAACCAATTAAAAAGTGCGAAAAGATTAAAAATAAAAAGTATTACACTAGACACTTTGTCTTCACCAAGTGATGTAAGAGACTTAGGCAAACATGGCCTTGATTGTCAAGAACTCTTACGATCAATCTTGGATCCCGAGACGACTCACACACTCTATGATGGACAATGGATGATGGTGGTGGATGATGGTGTTATGGTGGTGGTGGGTGGTGGGTGAAGTGTGAGAGAGGTGGTGTGCCAAGGGATGGTTTGAGCTTGAGCCAAGCACTCCTATTTATAGGCTGAACAGAAGCTCGGGCACGGCCCCGTGTCCACATCCTTCTCTTTCTTCATTAATTGCTCTTGTCTTTATTAGTTGACCACGGCCCCGTGTCCACTGGGCACGACCCCGTGTGTAGAAGTATATCTGTACTATCAAGATTTGCCTGGATTCTGTGAATCTTATAGTTGACCACGACCCCGTGTCCGCTGAGCACGGCCCCGTGGTGGGTGATGGAAGCTTCTACAACTTTGTCTTTTATGCTGACACTTGGGCACGCCCCCGTGCTCACTGAGCACGGGGCGTGTTCAGCCTTCTGTTCTCTTGTTTTGCTTGGGAAGATGCTTTCGGGGAGGTTGGCCATGCCACGTTTATTCCTTTTCTTGTATTTATGTTAGATTTAGCTGCCTTTTTGCTTCTTTTGTTAATTTGAGCTCATTTAATCCTGAAAATACAAAAGGAAGACAAAAACACACTTTTTCCAACATTAGTACTAAAAAAGGGTTAGTTTTATGCCACAATTGATGTAATTTATATGTTGTATTTTGCACACATTAGAGAGCACTTTCAGGCACGTGCAATGCCCGAATGAGCGTAAGGTTGAGTTTGCATCCAGTGCGTTCGAGAAGCGTGCTCTTACATGGTGGAACGGTGCGATGCGTGATAGAGGTGCTGACGTGGCAATGGCACAAACCTGGGAAGAGCTTCGGGCTCTAATGATGAAGGAATTATGTCCTCGTCATGAGCTCAGGGCTTTGGAACGGGAATTTGACGATTTAAAGCAAGATAGTGGTGAACATCGAGCCTATACTGACCGTTATGAGGAATTGAGCCTGTTATGTCCTGCCATGGTCACGCCTGTGGATAAGGCGATTGAAAAGTACATTGATGGTCTTCCTGATTTAGTTTAGGATATCGTTACTGGCAGCAACCCTACTACTGTCAGACAGGCCATTGAATTGTCTGCCACCCTGACTGAATCCCATATAAGGAAGGGTAAGCTTTTTTGAAAAGGCGACCCAAGACCATCTGACAAGGCTGCTCAAGTTGAACCAAAGGAAAAACAGGCCGTGGTATCCAAGAAGAAGAAGCGTAAGGATTCTCAAAACTGCGCCATAACTGCTCAGAACAATCAGGTTGCACCAAATCAACCAGCACAACCTCGTAAGAGGAAAAATTATGTTGGTACCACACCTTTGTGCAACAAATGCAACCTCATCATTTGGAGCAAGGGCAGTGTCACAAATGTACCCACTGTGGAAGATTGGGACATTTGGTCGATACCTGCCGTTATGCAAATCCTGCTGCTGTTCAAGCACGGTTCCCACCTGGGTCGTGTTATAACTGTGGCGACCTTACTCACTACAGAAACAATTGCCCAAGACTTGTTAACGCAAATCCAGCGCGTGGATGAGTGTTTAACATAAATGAGGCGAACGTGGACAACAATGCAGCAGTGAACAATTAGTCTTTTGTATTTCTTTGTCTGTTATCTTTTGACGTTGGAACAATTCAGTTGTTATATAAATGAAATTTGATGTTTCAATTTTATTTTACAAAACTGACACAATTGTGTGAATGTTTGATCCAACCCTTCGCTGCCGACACTAAGACAAACTACTCGTGTGGTTCTATGATTTTAAGATCACTTGTGATCTCCCCGAAAATCTTAAATACACGTTTCTTTTTAAGAAACAAAGACAAATCTTTATTAAGGTCTTCCTATCTTCATAGTTAGATTCTTGAAAATATTTAAAGTGCCAAACGGAATTCATGGATTGGATTCCTAGTGTGCTTTGAATACTCGTGTGCCCAATTAACAAGAAAATTAACCAAATGAAGATCAAGATAAACAATTATGTGATTATGTGCTTATGTGTTTTCTTATATGTTCCATGATTTTATGTGATTTATCCAAATCCTCATAGAATCTCCCATATTTCAATATGAGGGATTCATAGTAGGATATCAAAAGGTACTACCTTAAATCCTTAATGGGCTTCTACGTATTAGTTAAGTCCCTTGGATTATAAAGTACTATTCTATAATTGGACCCCTTGAGTGGTCTAGATAAACAGATTGATTCAAAAATCTGGTTAGGAATATCATGTGATGATATAGCTGAAAAGATCCCTTAAGTGGTCTATTTAAAGAGATCGTACGACGGTCTAGTTAAGAAGATCATGTGTTGATCTAATTAAAAAGATCGTTCATTGATCTAATTAAAAAGATCCTTTGGTGGTCTAGTCAAGTCACTTCATGTTTATTCGATTGATTTTTCCCCTGCGCATTATGAAATGAACTGTGCGGACTGTGCAAGGAATTACATAATTATGGATGCATACATAATTATGGAATTCAGTGCACAGAAACCACAGCAAGTTTTGTCATGTGTTAAGACCTATAGTGATGAGAATAACGAAACGGGAACAATGTAAAAAGGACATGGTGGATACGCCGCTGGTACTTCCTATATATAAGTGTTCTTTATTACATTGCGAATGTAGCATTATTTAAGTTACTAGAAGTCCTGGACCTTGACCAATCTTACACTCTCTAATTCTGATTTCAAGCACACACAAGTTTCCTATGATAAGTCTTCATAAGAAACGTTCTTCTGTCCGTAGTTCGAAACTCCATGTTTTGTTACTACAAGGACTTCACTTTGATAGTTGACAATTTCGCTAAGAATCCAAACATGACCCAGAGTTTACTTAGGTTTTGATGGATTCATTCGAAAGCGAAACAATCACAGTTGTCTTCACAAGCTTCCTCTAAAAATTAAATTTAGGGACGAAATTTCTTAAAGTAGGGGAGACTGTGACACCTGTGTTACTTCAACCATCAAACAGATACAAAACCAATGAAATATTGTATTTCATACTTGGGATTTGTATAAATATGTGCATCGTTTGCACATATCAAATCTTGTTCGATTTCGAGCTTTAAATCGCTTTCTGCAAGGTTATACGCGAACTGATGCGTAAATATAACCAGTTTAATGCAACAAACACTTCGGAACGGTGACATAGGCTTAACATACCTTAAATAACCTTTACATAACTTAGAAATAAGTTTTGGATGGTTTGGTGTGTCGAAATCAAGTTTATTCGCTCACAGGGACTATTTGCGTCAAACTGCAAAAATCTGCCGTTTCGTAAGGCAACGTATAGTCCAGAACATGATCATAAGTTAAACATACCATATATAACCTAAACATAGCTTAGAAATAAGCTTTGATAGGTTCGGTGTGCGAAAACATGCTTATATGATTTTACAGGGACTAAAAGTGTCAAGAACGGTGTAAGTTTGCATTTTCGCGCATATCTTACGTTCTGGCCACATCTGGACATCCAAAATTTTTGTACACACTAAAATATTTTTATTTTAGTGATCGGCATGCAAAAATACCATTCGTCGCTTAATTTGGTTCGTTTTCGCGTCCGTTTGAGTTTCGTCGTAATTTAACGAACAACGCGACCGTACGACCAAACGAGCCGACATCCGAGAGTTTTTCGAGCACATTTTGAGTCCTCTAAACTTTATTGACCTTGTAGAGCCTTGAAAATGGCTTAACGGGGGTCAAAAGGGGCTTAAATGGGCTTAAAACAAGTGCAGGGACCTAAACTGTCAAACTGGAAACTTTTGCTGATCTGGGGAGGCCAGGCGGGCCGCGTAAGTGTTCCCCCATACCTTACGCGGGCCGTGTGAGATGCCCAGCGACCAGAAAGTCAGATTTTGCAATCTGTTTGCAAATTCAGGGGCTGTTTTGGTAAATTCTTGGTGTGTTAACCAAGTTAACACCTCTCCAAGGCTTTGAACCTGCTTGTTACACTTGTGTGGCTAGGATTTTATGCTTGGGGACTACACAAACACTTGTTGTGATCCTATGAACTTCCCTCAAGTATAAATAGCCAACACTTTTCATTGTTTCAATTGCTCATTCCTCTCATTTCTCTCCTCTCATCTGATTTGGAGCTTCCACAAGTTGTTTGGAACTTCCTCTTTGGTTTTCTTATATTCTTTCTTCAAGCTTTGGACTCTTGTATGTATTCTTTCATGCTTATTCTTTATGTTAGTGCAGAAAGTCAAACAGTTTGGCCAACAGTTTGACTTTCGGTTTTGACCATCAATTGGTCAAGTCAAAGTTCAATTGAACCTTGTAACGTGATTGTAATCACGATGGTTATAATCCTTAGTGATTATGCCTACTGAATACCACGTTAACTAGGTGTAGTGACGAGTCAAAGTTTCGGTCAAAATGCGTTTTAGCACGCATTTTGCAACGGAACTACTTTTAGGTATCAAAACACTTTGTTTTGATACCAAATCAGTTTTCTAAGTAGGTTAAACATGTTTTGACATGTTTAACTCGTCACTACTAGTTTAGTGCTTGTTTAGGGTCGTAAGTTAAGCGGTCTAGACAACCGCTTAGACTTTCGAACCCGACCCGTTTGGTCGATCATTAGGATCCGACCAAGCTTGCTTAGTGATCATAGTTGCATAGGGAATAACCCCTGAGGTTATACCTTATGATCACATAGGATTGGTTAGTTATTCGTTAATTGGTTTACATGCCCATAGGAAATGACCAAAATGCCCTTTTGTAGCATAAATCCGTAATGTGCATATGTGAACATATTTTTGACATCTAATCTGAATTAGTAACATGTTAGGGTATAATTGGGCATGTAAGACTTGACATAGCTCATAGATAACCATCCGAACATAGTTTTGCGCAACCGACGCGTTATAGTAGCTTATGCTACCATAATGGCTCGAAACGGGTCAAGAGCACTTAGGTAGACTTCCAAATCAGAATGTTAGCTCTATTAAATCATACCATATGAGTTCAATTACTCATTTGATTTATAGAACATCATTCTATCCTATCTCCCGGTTTAGGAGCCGTTTAATAACATAGTTACCTATATTAGGTGCCTTTTGATTTTGTACTCCCTCTAGCTTTGCTTGGTTGTTGTTCAAGACTTCTAAGCACCCTCAGGTGAGTACATAGTCCCCTCTTTTACTGTTTTCAATGTTTTGGGGTGAAGCATGTGTACCTATTTGTTATGTTCATGATTTCAAAGTATAATTGATTATACATATTAGTACTTATCTTTTGACAAACTGAATGATTATTTATGGTTTATACACCGATTTTTCAAAGATTATAAAATTAATTGTTGAATTGTACTTATTTATGTTCACAAGATCGATTAGTTGTATGATATAGCGCTATAGGACTAGACACCCTATTTCTGTTGTCATGGAATGTCAGAAACCAATATTTTATCCAAATAGGGATTGCCTTCTTGGTATCTCTATAGTCTCAATTGGTGTAGTTTGATGCACTAAGGTCAGATTGAATTCTTAAATCACACTTTTATTGTATATTTTATTATACTCTCAAAAGTATAGTTTGATATACTCTCATGTGTGATATTGTACAAAATAACATATATTTTGTTAACTACCAAAACATATTTTAAATATGTTATTTATTAAACCAAAACATAGTTTAATATGTTATACATAAATCCAAAGTATACTTTTGATATACTATCGAAAACGATTATTTTGACAACCAAAGTATATTTAATATACTATCTATTTAACGATTTTGGAACTGAAATATATTTTGATATATTATCTAATCGACTTTCTTAAAACCAAAGTATATTTTTATATATACTACAAACATTTTTATCAAAACATTATTTTATAAACTCATCTTACTTAACTATTTATTTATGCATCATTCTTTTATATCATCAAATTTCTCATAAACTTTCACATGATTTTTTTTAAAGAAAAATTTTTTTAGGTTCATGACTACTTTTTGTTAAAACATTCTTTTAAACTTATAAGTCATGAATCATGCATAAACAAAACCTATGTATCTTACAGGTATTGTTATACTGACGTACCTATTTTTACACATGTTTCAGGTTCTGCTATGTGATGATTATTGACGCATGATACACATAGGATGGACTCGTGCCTTAGCGACTTAAAAACTTGAAAGATAATAATCGTATTTAATTGATTTGTAATAAACAATGAGTTCAATAATTCAATAAAACGAAATTATTTAAAACCATGGTTGTGAAACAATGATTCTGTTACAACACTCCCCGATGTTTCCACCACGTTTTGTTGTTTTACATGGTCGGGGTGTGACATATATAATGTGTTAAAAGCACTTATATATAGGAAGTACCAGCGGCGTATCCACCATGCTTTTAACACATTACACCCGCCCCGTTACCTAATCACTCCCCTAACCCAACGGTTCAAACAGATTCAAATGGTTCACATAAATCAAACAGTTACAAACGGTTCACATAAATCAAATGGTTACAAACGGTTCACATAATCAATCAGATTCAAACGGTTCACACAATCAATTAGATTCAAACGGTTCACACAATCAATCAGATTCAAACGGTTCACATAAATCAACAATTTCAAACGGCTCACATAGACCAAACAATTCCAACGGTTCAAACAATTCAAAATGTAAAACAATGTGTCCATATGCTGGAAGAACATATGCAACAAAATGTAATATATAAAAATCAATGTGCTAGCATGCTAAGAGAACATACATAGCAAAACATAATGAAATCATGTACTATATACGTACTAATGAAAATAACAAGCATATGATATAAAAACATGAAAAACATGAAAGTAACAAGTAGGCACATGTGTATCACCCCAAAAACAGTTTGAAAAACAGTAAAAGAGGGGACTATGTACTCACTTGAGGATGCTTAGAAGTCTTGACTAACAACCAAGCAAAGCTAGAGGGATCACGGAAATCAAACGACACCTAATATAGGTAACTATGTTAATAAACGGACCTAAATCGGAGGATCAGATAAAATGAGGTTTTGTAAACCAAATTAGTGTAGGAACTCATGTAATATGGTTTAACAAAGCCTACATTCTAAAACGAAACCTAACCTAAGTGCTTACGACCCATTATGACTCGTTTAGGTAGCTTACGCTACTTTAACGCGTCGTTCGCGTAAAACGCGTTCGGAATGCCTAACTAGTCCTATGATAAGTATTATATGCCTAAACATGTTTAAATATGTTGCATAATCAGTTAAGTGACAAATTTTTGAGTTACATATGCTTAAAATCCAATTATGCATAAAAGGCCATTTTGGTAATTTTCCTAAGGCATATAATTATCTATCATACAACTAACTAATCGAAGTGACCATAAGGTATAACCTTGGAAGGTTATTCACTATACAACTATGGTCCCAAAACATGCTTGGTCGGATCCTAAAGATCGACCAAATTGGTCGGGTTCGAAAGTCTAAGCGGTTGTTTAGACCGCTTATCTTACGACCCTATACAAGCACTAATCTAAAAGTGACGAGGTAAACATGTTTAAACATGTTTAACGAAGTTTGAAAACAAGTTTGATATCAAAACAAAGGGTCTTGATACCCAAGAATAGTTTGGTTGCAAAATACGTAAGAAAACGTCTTTTGACCGAAACTATGACTCGTCACTACGCCTAAATAACGTGGTAATCAGTAGGTATAGTCACAAAGGACTATGACCATCGTGATTACACTCACGTTACGAAGTTCAAACGAACTTCGTGTTAACCATTGACCGGTCAAAGTAGAAAGTCAAACTCTGTTTGACTTTTACGCTTAAAAACGCATAAAAGCACGAAAGAATACTTACAAAGGGTCCAAGCAAGGAAATCTTGATTCAAATTGCTCAGGTATGAAGTGTTAAACCCCAACTTAGAGCATTTGAATCAGATTTTGTGAATTGCAAGGAATGAAGGTGTGGGTATTTATAGATTTCGGTCCACCGTTAAGATCATTCCTTGATTCCCGAGCTTCAATCTCAACCCTCCATGTGTGCCCACTGAATTAGAATACCATGGGTGCCCCAAAATAGTCCATAGAATGCTTGAAAACCATTTGCAAACAAGAAAACCCAGCTGCTGATTGAAATCAGCTGGTTTTGCTGATCTGGGCATTTTACGCGGGCCACGTAAGAAATAAGCTTGGCTTACGCGCCCCTCCTGAGCTAACTTTGATAGATTGTCAATTTAGGTCCCTGCAGCCCAGAAACATGCATTTCGATGCATTTTTGACACGTTTAAGCCCCGTTAACCTCATTTCAAAGCTCTAAAATGAAGTTAAAGTATAGGGAACATGAAACATGCTCAAAAACATCTCGGATGTCGGTTTGTTTGGCCGTACGGTTGCGTTGTTCGGTTAATTACGACGAAAGTTGTAACGAACGCAAAACGATCCAAATTAAGCGACGAATGGAATTTTATCATGCCAATCACTAAAATAAAATATTTTAATAATTACATAAATTTTTGGGAGTCCGGATATATTCAGAACGTAAGATATGCGCGAAAATGTAAACTTATGCACTTTTTGACGCTTTTAGTCCCTATTGATCAAAAAGTTTATTTTTGCGCACCAAACACCTCAAAGCCTATTTCTAAGCTATGTAAAGGATATTTAGGGCATATTTAACTTATGATCAAGTTCCGGAATGTTTGTCACAGTACGAATCGGCATACTTTCGCAGTTTGTCGAAATTAGTCCCTATGATCGAATAAACTTGATTTCGGCATACCAAACCATCCAAAACTTATTTCTAAGTTATGTAAAGGTTATTTTGTTGGACTCTGTATGCCCAAGACACATTAAATTGATGTGGCTAGTACGTTATGATCCAAGTCGAGTCATACCCAAATACAAGCTAGACAAACACTTACAATATTTATTTATGATATGATCATACAAATAAATATTAACACTTAGAATATTTAGAAATCGGTTTTCTAAATAATTGCACTTGACAAACTAATAAATTATATGGATAATTTATTTTGAGAGAATATTTTATTCTGTTATTTAATGGGTTAAATAACATAATAAAAGTTGTACAAGTCTTATAACATATGTTGTTATATTTTATAAAAAGTTATAAAATACATATATATAAGACTTATATTATTTAAAAGAAAAAATTGAATTTTTTTTAATAAAGCTAGCCCCCCCCCCCTCTCATGGGAACTCACAAAAGATTTTTGGTCCAATAGCATTTCATGCATTTGCATGTGTCTTGATTGGGTGGTCTTCCCAAAGAATGTTGGTGCAATAATATTACATGCAATATGCATGTCTAGATGTTTTGTGATTGGGTCAAAATGGTGGCAATGTCTCTCAAGGCTTTAAATCTATTTTGTATGACAAAAATGGAAGAAGATGAACTTGAGAAGAACTAGTAAACTCTCTACAATTTTCGGCCAAAGGTGTGCCAATTTAGGAGATGATTTTTCAAGTATAAGACTTGTAGAAATACTCTCTAAAAATCGGCAAAGGTGTGATTGATCAAGAGAGGGTTTCAAGTTCATAAATCAAGTGCAAGAACTCCACAACCTCTCCTCATATTTTCGGCCACGGTGGTTGATCAAGATGGAATTTTAGTGAGTTCATAAGTGTTGAAATCCTAGCTAAACATAAGGTGTTTGTTGGAAGGCTTGGGGTATACAAGCTTGAGGTCTTCTACACTTGAAGGAAACCGTTCAAGAAGCATCATCATCTTCATATCCTTTACTCCTTGGAAGGTAGTATTCTAAACACTCTATGGTTGTGTTTTGTTTTTGATAGCATCATCATCTTCATATATGGATCCGGGTATTGGGTTTTACATATAAAATGGGTTTTATATATTGTAAGTAACATGTTTTAAATAATAATTTTCCGCTGCATTTTTATTTTATATGGATAAAATACTTTGATAAACATGTGAAAAACCCAACAGTGGTATCAGAGCCGCTTATATGAATGCATGCTTCACTAGGATATGAAATTTTCGGGTTTCGGGTTTGGTTAAACCCCATGGCCGAAATTTTATATATGGTTATCCTTTTGTTTTTCAAGATTATTTTAATACATGCATAAAAGTATCTTGAAAAATTATGTCATTTGGATTATTTGTTTGTTTGGACAAAAAACCACTTTTTCGGTTTTTTCATTCTTGACCGAAAAGTAGGTTGTAAAAAGGAAACCATTTTGCTTCTTGAATTTTATATATGTGGATATATATATATTTTGGTGTTCATAACCTAGCCATGACCTTGTGTGAATATGTTGAATATTTGTGTTTGTGATTTGTATTTAATTATTTCAAAGGTTGTAATAATTATTATTTTTGGTTCTTCCATTAGTAAAGTTATGTAATTTATTTATTTTCATTTGGTATGTAAAATAAATAGATTAGGTGCATTTTATTTTACTAGGAAAAAATGTATTAGGATATATTTTGTAAAAGAAGATGCACAAAAAAATACGGTTTTGGTTTTGGCTAATTTCGGGCCAAAAGGACTTCATAGTTCTTAACGGGATTTTAGCCCGATAACCAAAACACATTTTTTGAAGTCCAAAGGAGTTTGGAGCTGAATATAAAAGACATTTGGAAGCTCAAAGAAAGTGGTGAAATCACAACACAAAAGGAAGACTTGAAGCATTTGGATGCGGGATCAAGTGGGAGTTCAACGACACATTACTTGTGTTAATATTCACCCCTAAGGAAGGACCTTTTGGCACACTTGTTTTGGCTAACAAGTGTTGTCAAAATAGTTGGTTATGGTTACGCACCTATTGATATATGTGTTATGCTTGCGTGGTTGCTTATTTTATTGTTTGGATGATATTTGGATATGCATGCTTAACAAACTAATAATCAACAACAAGCTTAAAATTGGTTCTTAACAAAATCATTAAAATGGTTAATAAAAGGTTTTATTAAAAAATTAATGATTTTATAATAAAATGTGTTTTATTAAAAAGAACCTTAAAAATTGATTTTCACCAAGGATTTGAATGGATGCAAATGTATGGTACATAAAGTTTTCTAAACTAGAATTTTGAAAACACAAATCCCTTATATAAAACAAGTCAAACACCATCCTTTTATACAACACTCGAATCACTTGGGAACTCTTTTGTGGGATAAAGGTCACCTAATCACATTTGAGGGAACTTGTATATTCGAGGTGAGTTTACCATGTTTGTGGGATAAAGGTCACCTAACCACTTATGTGTATAAACTCACACGTGTGTGTAAGTTGGACGACTTGATTTGGAAACCATGAACTTAGGGTCACCAAAGCATGGGGAACAAAAGTGTTGATGGGATTAAACATGCCAACTAAACATAAAGATCTTTAACCGATCCCATATGGCTAGAAGTTGCAAAGAGTTGCAATTGTCAAACGTTGACTACCTTGTTAATTTAAATAGAGGGATAAAGGTCACCTAACCAATATTTAAATGTAACGTTGGATTCTAGATTTTAATTATTAATTGTCTATGAGACATAAAAGGGTATTAATGATTAAAACATAATAATATCGAAAATACTAAAATTGAACCTTGTTAAATTTTGTAGATGACCGCTAACAATATTACCCAAACCGTCCGTAACCTATCACTAAAAACAATCCTTAAAAAGGATCGTTTCAATCAAAACACTTTATGGATTAATATCGAAACTTAAGAATCGTTCTCAAGTAAGAAAAGATATCCTATGTGTTGAACGATCCTAATCCCGATAAACCTCTTATGGAAGATAAGGATGCCTATGACGATTGGATTAAGTATATCGAGGATACTACGCAGCCTCTTGCCTCATGTTAGGAATTATGATTCCCAAGATTCAAAAGGTTTTGAACATCATGAGCATACGACATGATTACCCAATTGTAGGAAATATTCCTAAGGGCAGAATGCTTCGAAACTGTTCGAGCGCTTCATGCATGTCGAATGGAGGAAACCCAATCGGACTCATCTTATGTCTTTAAGATGAAAAGCCACATTGATTGTCACACCCCCAAAATCCACACGCGGAGTATCACCGCTTGGAGGCGTGACTGACCAGGATCAAGCCACCAATCATATTGAACATAGTACGTAAATAAAAATAAAACCCAACACAATATAATTGGTGTCCAAACAAACATAGTTTAAGTTGTAAGCGGAAGCATATTGTTTAAAAACCAAAGTATAAGTTCAAATATATCAAATGTTTATCATGGCATAAGACTATCCATGTCCCACAACGACCACGCCTCCTCGTGCAAGCTCCATAAGTACCTAACGACCTGCAAGGCATGTAACAACAAGTCAACAACAAAGTTGAGCGAGTTCACAGTTGGTGTTCATTGTTAAGTTGTTTCAAAAAACCAGGAATTCATTTGTAAGTTGTAAGTTAATCAGTTTACCCTGTTTCCCAAACATATCCATAGTTGGTGGGGGCTTCCCCATGTTAACCACTAGACCTGTTTACCATATCGACCACTGACTAAAGTAAGTTGGTGCCCTGACGTCAATGTCTATCATCATTGACTAGTGCCCAGATCCATTAGTTCACGCCCGTCCTCTGCGGCACTTTGGTTCCGGGAGTTTGTGGAGGGGGCTATGCTGTGAGGTGTTTGTTTGGCCCATTAAGATTGATGGTGTCCAGTGATTGGCCTAGCAAGGTTTGGTGGTGCCTTGACTAGAGCCGTGATTCCAGCCCAGATGTGGCTAGGAGAGAAAAAGCCCAGCCCAAATGTGGTGTGGCTTAGGTGATCAGCGAAAGCTGTGTATGTAACCCCCTGGAGGCAGATAGCTCGCCCTTTCTCTTGGCTAAAGGTGCATAACATTGGAACTTGCTGTCTGGGAAGCTGAAGTGGTCATGGGTCGGGTTACATGGAAACGCAACACAAGACTAAGAGCTTTTATATGTGGTTTATAAACACTTAACGAATTAAATATGCTTCCGCTGTAAACTGTGAAATATTGTAACGTTGTAACACTTATTGTTAATAAATGAATGTTTTATTTAAATATACTCATGAGTTCAATGTGATTGGTGGCTAAGATCCTGGTCAGTCACGCCTCTAAGCGGTGGTACTCCACAGGTGGATTTTGGGGGTGTGACAGATTGGTATCAGAGCCATTGGTTATAGTGAACTTGGTTTTAAAAAGGGGAAAATGTTTTGTAAAACCAGACTATAACCGGACAGTTCTGAAAACGCCAATACGACCATGACACTCAGCTCCAGACTGCAAGGTTCGTCTCTCGTATACTCATTGTACTGCATAACTATTGAACACCTACATATGATAATGCATGTGATTGCACGTTTAGCACAACAGTATGAATTCATGTACACTTGCACGTGTTATGTGACTGTTAGGGTGGTATTTCCCTAAACCCTCAAGACTTACGCTTCGTAATACTCTTTTGTTTGCTACTCGAGTTTGAGGAACCATTTGACATGAGTTAAGAGGAGCTGAGATGAGCATGCAAATCACAATATTATTGTGGGTGCACACATAATAATACTGTGGGGTGCATGTGAATCCCAGTGAGGCTTAACAGGTGGAGAAGGGGTTCTGTCCCGTTAATTGATCGATGAGAAACATAACAAACCTATAGGGGTCATAACAGTGATTGTCCCCTACTCGAACGTGAACTTTTCATTCCTCTCTGGATCCTTTCGAATCTCGATGTTATCGAGTATTACCTGAACACCCATCTGAACGCCTAGCGAACTGTGTAGAATGTTAGGTGCTTGTACGAACATCCCCGAGTTGGATGTTGCAACGACAATGATTGGTCTATATCTTTCTCACCTTTCTTCGTTTGCTGGAAACTTAACGTATTGACGCCAAAGACCCCGAAGTGCGATCACTTCTACAACACTCTCGTAACATATCATGTATTACTCAATCAACTTGCAAGAACGATGGACTTCAGCATTTGAACGACCCTAGTTACCAACAATGAACATCAGCGATTTGACTCCAATCGAATCCTTAACCCCAGCCAGTGACTCATGGGAGTCAACTTTTACAAATTAATCAGGAGATAAGCAATGACAACTGACTGTAGAATGGAATGTGAAACTCCCCGCATAGTGAGTAGTGCCTTAGCACGTACCATGGAATGTGAAGAGGTGAACCCTGTCGGTAAAAGGTCGTAGAGCTCCGTTTCAAACAACAGCATTAGAGGCAACAGTCTCGGCAACAACAAGGTATTTGCAATGGTAACCAACAATATGGAAAGTGAAGGTGCCTACGGCATGGAGTGGCCGATGTTAAATCCAACGACAACAACGAAGGGAACGACGGCCGTATTGGAAATCCTCGCAACGAGTACAACAACACGGGAAATGATGCTCATGGAGGGACATTAGGGATTAGCGTGGGAGACGCCGGGATTATAACAACATGGTGGCCTACGTGTTCTTGGTGACTAATCACTTTGCCACTGTTCTGCTTAACCCTGATGCTTCTTGAAACCGAACCTGTTGTGGAATCGGCTGATGGCAAGATAATGGAAACCTCATATAATTGTTGGGATGCAAACTCGACCTTGTGGGACAAGTGTTCTACATCGACCTTTCTTCTGTTGTTCTTGATAGATGTACCCTGTGAAGAGAAGATCCTACGTATCCCTCTCCTAGTGGAGGATTGTTATCTGTTCTAACGCGTCAGAGTGGTGCAGAGGTTAGCATCAATTCAGCAGTGAAGGCCAGAAGTGTCCACAGAAGGATTATCCCGCTATGATAGCACTCGTTACTGATGTCAAGGCTAAGGAAAAGAGTATCGAGGATCCACCAATTGTTCGTGATTCCACCCAGCATGCTACGGGAGGAACTATCAGGTTTACTTCCACAACTATTGGACAGACTCTCAGTTTGATCTCATGCCAGAGGCAGCCCTGATTCTTCGTATCTCTTACCGTCTTGCACCAGGAGGGTTGCGAGAATTGTCAAATCAGCAACAGGGACTGTTGGATAGGAGCTTTGTCGGACCTAGTTTTTGCTTTGGTGAGCCCCAGATATATCCAGGAAGATAGGTTGTATCGATGGATATGTGTACTGATTATCGAGAACTCAACAAGGTGACAGTCAAGAACCGTTCGCTTCGACCATGTAGTAACACCCTGTTAACCAGTTGCGAGGAACAAGCTTCCATTCGAGGATTGGCTAGTGAACGAACTATCATCAGATGGAACTCCAAGAGGAGAATGCTCTTAGAACAGCACGTCAAACGCGATGCAGCCATTTCTACTTTGTACACCATAATCATCGAATTGATCAACACACCTGTATCCCCATAGTTCGAGTTCGTTGGAACTCCCGTCGTGGCCCAGAGTTTACCTGGGAACGAGAAGACCAAATGAAACACAAATATCCCCAGTTGTTCGAGAACAATGAAACCACTACTGAGGCTGAAGCTACTGCGGAATTTCGGGACGAAATTCCAAACCAACGGGGGAATGATGTGACACCCCAGGAAAACCAGAAAACCACGCAACCTAACTAGCTTCCTCAGTAACTACGTGCTAAATTTCGAGACGAAATTTCTTTCAACTTGGGGATGATGTGACAACCCGTAACTTTGAGGTAAAAACCTGTTCGTTTCACTTTTATAAATTAAATCCTTCTTGTTACTATTTGATGAAATGATTACATTTTATCCGTATCACGTTGAACCGACCTGAAGTGTTTGAACTAAGTGCACGTCGATTCGACCCACTCGCATAACTGGAAACTTACGGGGCCGAACCATAAACTTGACTAATATACATATATTAGATTAGTTGATGTTTAATACATTCTTATGTTAGTTGAAAAAAAAATTCAACAAACAAATATACTAGTGTATGACACAAAATTGCCGCCCCTGTTCCTTTCTTTTGCTTTCTTTCTTTTGGTCGACCACCAGGTGATATGTACGTATACATGTTTTAATGTTTATGTTACTAAAAGTTTTTACACAAGAACTCGGTATTTGCGGCCCAACTCCTTAGCCCAAAACCCTTATCTTTCGGCCCAAGAAATTGTCAACCGACTCCAAACGTGAAACATATATTATGTATGTGAAGGCATGAAAGATTATTACTAAATACAAGAACAAAACCCTACCCGCCCCTCCACAGAACCCATCGTCTTCCTCACCCGAATCCCGCAACGAACCAGCCGCTACCACCTTCTTCTCTGGCGAGTTCAGCCTCCGCCGAACACCGGTAAGATCCTCTATTCCCCACTCGCTCGCAATTCTAGTTAAAGGACTCGTCACGGTTTCGGTTCGAGTCGTAGTTCATGTTCACGTAATGTCGTGGTTAACTATTCATGTGTGTGTGGTGCTATATCTATGTGTGTATGTGAACACCAACAAAGTTGAGAGTCATGAAGCTGTGTGTGGATCTATATGAATATGTTTTTATATAAACAACAAAGGATTTGGAAAGTTATGAAGCTACATGTCTAGAATACCATGCTTATATGTATATATTCATGCGAACATGTTTAGTGAATGTAGATGTGTGCGTAAATATGTAATCGTAATATGAACGGGAATCGTTACGACTAACCGGCAGTAGATTTCATGAAGGTGTGTAGGTTGAATGTGATATGTATGAACTTATTGAATTAATGATATGTATGAATATGATAATCTGAGCGTGATATATGAACTTTTGATCTCATTATAGTTGTAACAAAGCCGTAGGTGTCTAGACACGAAACGGGTTAACGATGTCGAGCATATGTGATCGAACTATGAATGTTTATGTGTCCATAATTGAGTGATTTTATGCAACTATATATATATTGCCATACACGTACAGTGATATATGTCCATGATGGAAGTTTCGATTCGATTCCGTTTCGAGAGCACGAACTCGTATACGATCATGCGTGTGATTCCTGAGTTACAAGGTTGTGTGTGTATGCATGTGATGAATAGGTACATTGGTTTGATTTGCTGTGCATACATGTATACGATTATATACATAAATATATAGGCTGCTCAAGTTAACTGTATAAGTGGGTGTTCATGAATACGATGATATGCATGTGTAAAAGTGGGTGTTCACGTAGAGGAAATAGTTATGTTAGTTTGAGTTATGGTGTATGCGAAAGGTTGTAGTGTGGGACGTGATGCATGAACATATATATGTGCATATATTTGATGGGTGTGATAAACTGAGTGCCCATGCATACATGTAAATATATGATTATACAGTATGTGAAAATGTACTAGTGGTTGGATGATTGAGCTTGTTGTGACAATTAGAATTCTCGACACCGAAACCGAGACAACCACATGAACCTAGATGATGACATTTAATTAATATACTAATAAGAAAATAACAACGTGACCAGGACGTAATTGGACGTAGAGACATCTATACTTGATATTTTATTTGCTGCGCACTCTAAGGTGAGTTCACAATTTCCAAAAGGCATGGGATTCCCAAGGGTTGGGAATGGGTAAAGGATTTAAACTGAAACTGCGTGATCTCCTGGTTTGGGACACGTACACACCCTCTTTATTGAAGGGTGACAACACGTGATAAGAATATAATCGGAACCTGCGTAATCTCCTGGTTTGGGGATTACGTACACACCCTCTTTACTGAAGGGTGACAACACGGATACTAGACCAAAACTTTCTATCATGAAGTCCCTCCTTTTATATCGACTTAATCGCCGGGCCAATGGCGAGCGGGTCATTAGTTAGATAGCGCTATTTAGGTTTGACAAGCCTCACACTGTGCCGCAGAGGACGGGCGTGAACTAATGGATCTGGGCACTAGTCAATGATGATAGACATTGACGTCAGGGCACCAACTTACTTTAGTCAGTGGTCGATATGGTAAACAGGTCTAGTGGTTAACATGGGGAAGCCCCCACCAACTATGGATATGTTTGGGAAACAGGGTAAACTGATTAACTTACAACTTACAAATGAATTCCTGGTTTTTGAAACAACTTAACAATGAACACCAACTGTGAACTCGCTCAACTTTGTTGTTGACTCGTTGTTACATGCCTTGCAGGTCGTTAGGTACTTATGGAGCTTGCACGAGGAGGCGTGGTCGTTGTGGGACATGGATAGTCTTATGCCATGATAAACATTTGATATATTTGAACTTATACTTTGGTTTTTAAACATTATGCTTCCGCTTACAACTTAAACTATGTTTGTTTGGACACCAATTATATTGTGTTGGGTTTTATTTTTATATTTAGTAATAATCTTTCATGCCTTCACATACATAATATATGTTTCATGTTTGGAGTCGGTTGACAATTTCTTGGGCCGAAAGATAAGGGTTTTGGGCTATGGAGTTGGGCCGCAAATACCGAGTTCTTGTGTAAAAACTTTTAGTAACATAAACATTAAAACATGTATACGTACATATCACCTGGTGGTCGACCAAAAGAAAGAAAGCAAAAGAAAGGAACAGGGGCGGCAATTTTGTGTCATACACTAGTATATTTGTTTGTTGAATTTTTTTTTTCAACTAACATAAGAATGTATTAAACATCAACTAATCTAATATATGTATATTAGTCAAGTTTATGGTTCGGCCCCGTAAGTTTCCAGTTATGCGAGTGGGTCGAATCGACGTGCACTTAGTTCAAACACTTCAGGTCGGTTCAACGTGATACGAATAAAATGTAATCATTTCATCAAATAGTAACAAGAAGGATTTAATTTATAAAAGTGAAACGAACAGGTTTTTACCTCAAAGTTACGGGTTGTCACATTGATCACCTTGAAAGGCTCAATATGGATAAAAGGGTTTTATCCATTCTAACGATCAATGAAGATGGCAACTAGAAAGGGCATCACCCCGACACCAAAGCAAATGTTGAAAATGGAAACGGGTAATTCAAAGGGAAATGATTAGAAAGACTAAAGCGAAACCACCGAAACCAAAAGAGAAGAAGGCAAAGGTTGCCATGAACGATCCATGCTTTGAGTGTGGTGAGATAGGGCATTTAAATAGGAATTGTCCAACCTATCTCAAAGAGTTGAAAAACAAGAGGGATGCTAGGCAAACCTCAGGTACAATCTTAATGATATATATTGACCTTAATGTTATTTCTTCTAACACATGGGTATTAGATACCGGATGTGGAACTCATGTTTGCAAGTCGTTGCAAAAGGTTCAAAAGAAATAAACATTATAAGAAAGGAGACTATGTTTTGAAACTTCCAAATGGCTTGGAAATTGTTTTAAAATGTCTTGAATGCTCCTAGTTTAACTAGGAACATTATTCAAATTTCCCTTATAAGACAATATGGTTCTGACTTAAAGTTTGCAATGCCTTCAAAATGGTATTTATGAATCGGTTCATAATAATACATCATTTGATAGTTTAATGTACCAATCAATCACCAAGAAACTCAAAATGGATTTGAGTAAGACCTATCCTTGGCATTATCGCCTTGGTCATATAAACAGATGTCGCATGTAAACACTTCGAAAGAATTGTCTTTTGGAAACAAATGAAATTGGTTCATTTGATACATGCGAATCTTATTTACAAGGTAAAATGACCAAGTAATCTCTTAGTGGGAAAGGGCAAAAGATTTATTAGGTATCATACATTCGAATGTATGTGATCCTTTTAAGCCAATGACTAGGAATGGTGAAAGATACTTCATTACTTTTACCGACAACTATAGTAGTTGTGGTTATGTGTACTTGACACAAAGAAGAAGTTTTGAAACGTTCAGAATCTTCAAAATGTGAAGTACAAAATCAACTCTTTTAAAGTTCTTCATCTCGATAGAGGAGGAGTCGAACTCTATTAGATATGGTTCGATCTATGATGGCTAGGAACGCATCATCTCTATCATTTGGGGTTACGCTTTGCTCTCCGCGGCCCGTATGGCCCCAACCAAGAAAGTGGATAAGACACCTTTTGAGATTTGGAATGAAAAGGCTCCGTCATTAATCATATTTGAAGGTATGGGGTTGTGAAGCTTCTGTGAAGCAATACACCCAAAATAAAAGTACGATCCACTAAGTGTATCTTTGTAGGATATCTAAAGATGGTATAGGATATTATTTCTACGATCCAACAGAGCAAAAGGTATTTGTTGCTCGAAAGGCTGAGTTCTTGGAAGCTAAGTTCCTTGTGGAAGGAATTATTAGAACAGTGGAACTTGATAAGGATAAAGAACCACAAGCCGATACACGTTTGGTTAAAACTAGCACTCAACAAAAGGTTGTTGAAAAAACGATCAAGTGGTTGATCAACACACACAAAGCGTTCGCAGATCTGGTAGAATTAGTAGTCCACCTGAAAGATATGGATTTTTCATAGATGGATGCTACATGGTAGATTCAGGTGAATCAACCACATACCATGATCCAATGTCAAAATCTGATTGTGACAAATGGCTTGAAGCCATGAACGTATAGATGCAATCCATGTATAACAACCAAGTATAGGAATTGGTTATGCAACCTCTTAACTCCAAAGTGGTTTGAAGTAAGTGGGTTTTCATGAAGAAAAGATATATGCATGGAAACTTGGATATTTGTACAGCGAGACTTCTAGCAAAAGGTTTCAATCAAACTCAAAGGTTGATTGTGATGAGACCTTCTCGCCTGTCGTGATGCTAAAGTCGATTAGGATATTATTTGCCATAATTTGATTATGAGATTTGGCAAATGGATGACAAAACGGCTTTCCTTAATAAGATATATTGAGGAAGATGTCTATATAGTTAAGCCTGAAGGTTTTGTCAATCCAAAACATCCTGACAAAGTATGCAAGTTAAAGAAATCAATCTATGGATTGAAACAAGCATCTAGAAGTTGTAATCACTGTTTTGATGAAGAGATTAGGGAATATGGATTCATCAAGAACGTTGATAAAGCGTGTGTATAAGAAGGCTAGTGGGAGCATTATTACTTTCTTAGTACTGTATGACGATGACATTCTACTATTTGGAAATGACATTCCAACCATGGAAGGTGTAAAAGCCTGGCCTGGAAGTTGTTTTTCCATTAAGAATATTGGTGAAGTCGCCTATATTTTGGAATAAAGATCTATAAGGATAGGTCAAGGCGCTAGATAGGTTTAAACCAAAGTGCATTGACAAAGTCTTGAAAAGGTTCAAGATAAAGAACTCTATGAAAGGTTTGTACCTATTCAAGAGAGGACAATATTGAGTGCGTCTCAATGTCCAAGCTCAAAGGATGAGCAAGAAAGAATGAAAGGAATCCCATATGCGTCTGCTATAGGATTCATTATGTATGTAATGATATGCACTAGACCGGACATGTCGTGCGCATTAAGCATGACAAGAAGATACCAGTGAATAACGGTCATTGGGTGACTGTTAAAAATATATATTGAAATACCTTAGAAGGACTAAGGATATATTTCTAATATATGGATCTGGTGGAAGAAGAACTCGTTGTAAAGGGTTACAGGGATGCGAGTTTAGGAATTCTTTGTAAAGGGTTACATGGATACGAGTTTCCAAACTGATCAAGATGGTTCTCGATCACAATCAGGGTAGCATTGTCCACTACAAAATCAGAATACATCGCCGCTTCATTGATCGAGATAATTCATATGGAATAGCCACTTAAATTATTGCCAATCCAATGGAAGTCCCTACCATTCAGGACCCTAGAGATCTTTGTGATAACGATGGTACGATTGCTCAAATCAAGGTACTTCGTGTACATCAAAAGACTAGGCATATTGAGCGGATTTTCAACTACATAAGGGATGAAGTTGAAAAGGGAAAGACATGTATTCGCAAAGTTCACATTGATCAAAATATTGCGGATCCACTCACGAAGCTCCTTGAACGGGCAAAGCATGAGAAGGTCATACTTGTGCCTTAGGACCTCAATATTCTAGTGATTGGATTTGATCTACTTTGTATTTGGATATTGGAACAACTGTTATTATAACTCTTTATGGTATTTTGAGTTATGTTCCATTTTAGCATGTTTAAATCCGTGAATAAGTTAATTATTCTAAATGTCCGTAGTCGATCATACTTGTGGGAACAAATATGAATGTAAGACTATTATGAATTTGGATTGGTGGATATTCATTAGATATGAACATAGAGCAAAGTGTTGCTGCCAAAGTTCATAGATATTTGTGGGAGACAAATATAGGACTGACTCGCTCTCAAATATTACTGCATGGAATCATTTGTGATTGATCATGAGTAAATTTGACTAAAGGAGAATATCATAGTATCCTCTGACCTGAGATGCATATTGGGTCTTGATATTCACCAAATATTATACCTTGACTTTTTCTTCGCTGTTAGTAATATGACAGTACATAAGGCTAAGCTCAGGTGTGGTACAAGGTGATTGTGAGAGACGTATGTAGTCAAGACGGGATTTGTTCCTCTTATTCGTTGAGAGTAAGATGTCTAAGGCCTGCAAAAGTTAAATCAACAGAGAGTGATCGCTCTATGTCTCTGGATTTAACATGACATCTGTAACGAAAGGATAAATGATAGAAACACCTAAATCATTTCAAGTAAGGGACTTGAAGGGGATGATGTTATTGAATGGCACATATAGTCATATGTATTAGGGGTAGTAAACCGTAGTTAGGCGTCATTTACTACTTGCATCAATCTTCTATGTATCTTGTGCAAGTGGGAGATTGTTGGACTCTGTATGCCCAAGACACATATTAAATTGATGTGGCTAGTACGTTATGATCAAAGTCGAGTCATACCCAAATACAAGCTAGACAAACACTTACTATATTTATTCATGATATGATCATACAAATAAATATTAACACTTTTTTTTTGGGTAAAGGGTTACCCCGATGAATTTTATAAATGAAGCAAAATAATACAAATAAATATTAACACTTAGAATATTTAGAAATCGGTTTTCTAAATAATTGCACTTGACAAACTAATAAATTATATGGATAATTTATTTTGAGAGAATATTTTATTCTGTTATGTAATGGGTTAAATAACATAATAAAAGTTGTACAAGTCTTATAACATATGTTGTTATATTTTATAAAAGTTATAAAATACATATATATAAGACTTATATTATTTAAAAGAAAAAATTTAATTTTTTTAATAAAGCTAGGCCGCCCCCCCCCCCCCCCCTCTCATGGGAACTCACAAAAGATTTTTGGTCCAATAGCATTTCATGCATTTGCATGTGTCTTGATTGGGTGGTCTTCCCAAAGAATGTTGGTGCAATAATATTACATGCAATATGCATGTCTAGATGTTTTGTGATTGGGTCAAAATGGTGGCAATGTCTCTCAAGGCTTTAAATCTATTTTGTATGACAAAAATGGAAGAAGATGAACTTGAGAAGAACTAGTAAACTCTCTACAATTTTCGGCCAAAGGTGTGCCAATTTAGTAGATGATTTTTCAAGTATAAGACTTGTAGAAATACTCTCTAAAAATCGGCAAAGGTGTGATTGATCAAGAGAGGGTTTCAAGTTCATAAATCAAGTGCAAGAACTCCACAACCTCCCCTCATATTTTCGGCCATGGTGGTTGATCAAGATGGAATTTTAGTGAGTTCATAAGTGTTGAAATCCTAGCTAAACATAAGGTGTTTGTTGGAAGGCTTGGGGTATACAAGCTTGAGGTCTTCTACACTTGAAGGAAACCGTTCAAGAAGCATCATCATCTTCATATCCTTTACTCCTTGGAAGGTAGTATTCTAAACACTCTATGGTTGTGTTTTGTTTTTGATAGCATCATCATCTTCATATATGGATCCGGGTATTGGGTTTTACATATAAAATGGGTTTTATATATTGTAAGTAACATGTTTTAAATAATAATTTTCCGCTGCGTTTTTATTTTATATGGATAAAATACTTTGATAAACATGTGAAAAACCCAACAGTGGTATCAGAGCCGCTTATATGAATGCATGCTTCACTAGGATATGAAATTTTCGGGTTTCGGGTTTGGTTAAACCCCATGGCCGAAATTTTATATATGGTTATCCTTTTGTTTTTCAAGATTATTTTAATACATGCATAAAAGTATCTTGAAAAATTATGTCATTTGGATTATTTGTTTGTTTGGACAAAAAACCACTTTTTCGGTTTTTTCATTCTTGACCGAAAAGTAGGTTGTAAAAAGGAAACCATTTTGCTTCTTGAATTTTATATATGTGGATATATATATATTTTGGTGTTCATAACCTAGCCATGACCTTGTGTGAATATGTTGAATATTTGTGTTTGTGATTTGTATTTAATTATTTCAAAGGTTGTAATAATTATTATTTTTGGTTCTTCCATTTGTAAAGTTATGTAATTTATTTATTTTCATTTGGTATGTAAAATAAATAGATTAGGTGCATTTTATTTTACTAGGAAAAAATGTATTAGGATATATTTTGTAAAAGAAGATGCACACAAAAATACGGTTTTGGTTTTGGCTAATTTCGGGCTTAAAGGACTTCATAGTAAGCACTAGCCGCGACTAACACTCTAGCAACATAATCAGCAGCTAGCTTTGACTTGGATCGAACAAGTAACCAACTAACAATATCCACCCACTTAGATTGAACCGTGTCCATACCCACCTTCTGTCTCACTATATGCCAAACTCGAGAAGAGAATTTACATTCAAAGAACAAGTGACTATGAGAATCATGATTTGCATAGCATAACAAATAACACATAATGTTCATATTCTTCCTTCGAGATAAGTCCCACTTTAGAATTTTATCCTGTGTAAGCAACTTACCTCTCATGATCAACCACATCAGAAACGCATGCCGCATGATACATTGGGCAAACCAAACAATAGTGCTCCAATCTATATCTGTTTCTTTATAACGAACCGAGTTCCACACACGCGAGGACGAAAAAGCTCTCCGATCATTCCCATCACGCCACATGAATCTATCAGATTTATTCAGGTTGATGCGGACCTAATCTAGATGAATTAGAACTGGGAATAAGTCTCTCCAAGCAACAGGCCATTTCCATTCTCCATTCGACTGAATGTCAGAAAATGAAGCCTCCAACCTGAATCCCGCATTAGAAATAGTTCTAGGCGATATAAAATCCCCAAGCGGCCCTAGATCACACCAGGTATCATACCAAGTCGAAGTCCTTGTACCATTACCGATATCAGACCAAAAATAATCCATCATTTGCGGCCGAAGCTGAAGAAGCTTCCTCCATGAGTAGCAACAATTTGAAGGAACTTTAGCAATCCAGAAGTTTTTTCCTTTTAATCTGTAAGAGTGAACCCATTCCACCCACAACGAGTTCCTCCTTGTTACAATACTTCAAATGTGATTTGTCATGAGAGCTTTGTTTACATCCCCTAACCGCCGAATACCCAAACCGCCTTCGTACTTAGGGAGATAAACCGCTTTCCATGAAACCTTAGCTCTGCCTTTTTGAAACACAGAGTCTTGGGACCATAAAAAGTTCCGCATCTTAGCCTCCAACTCATGAATTACCCGAGTC
>JARYGA010019434.1:0-21610 GCA_030545235.1 Helianthus tuberosus
TTGGATAGTGGGCATATTATTTAAGGTCTAACCAGCTATCCTCTTTGTTTTATATGTAGTTTTTTTAAAACAACATTAATAGCATGAGTCGTTAATGTCGGTTATGTTTTTATCAAATGTAACTTGTTTTGTACATTATCACACTGTATTGCAACCTGTTTTTTGGGTCTCGCAGAGTTCAACCTTCATACCATTTTCAACAAAAACCTAAAAAGCACGCAACAAACAAACATCATATAATATCAGATTGCAACTATCATCGAGCTCAAATATCAGATTCCAAATCATACATGATGATTAACAATTTCAGTGAATAGAACATGAAAACGACATCGTTTTGATGCATGAAAACCTGATTATCGAAGAATTTGAATAATCAAATAGGAAAACAACAAATCGAATCAAAAGTATGTGAAATATCTTTTTAAAAATATTGTTAACAAAACTGAGCGAAATGAACACGAAAACGACATCGTTTTGATGCATGATAACCTGAATAACGAATAATGCAGATGATAAAACAGAAAAAACAACAAATTGATAGCTTCCAAAAAATTATTGTTAACAAATGGACTAAATTACACACGGAAACGAAATCGTTTTGATGCACAAAAACATGATTAACGAAGAATGTGAATAATCAAATAGGAAAACCAACAAATCGAGGCGTCAGATCTGACCAGTTTACTCATAAATAGGTAAACTGAGCTTTTTTTAATAGTTTACTCATAAATAGGAAAAACAACAAATCGAGACTACATATATCCCTTTCATTTCATTTCAAGCGTTTCCATTATAATGAAAGTAATTTCATCTAATCACAAACTAAAATCCACCAATGACCAAAAACATATTATTAAACTGAGTATATATTACTATAACAAACTAAATATACTCCACACAAGGTATAAACTTAAATATATCAAATACAAAAACAATAATTATGAAGCTCCTCATGTTTTTATGAAGCCCGAGCTCGGCTCGGTTTGAGCACACTTATTTGAGCTTGAGCTCGGCTCGCGAGTAAAAGTGTAAAACCCAAAGCTCGAGCTTGGCTCAAGCTATTTTAAGACAAACCTCAGACGAGATACAAACGACATGTTACTTGAAAAATAAGGAGATAAAAGTGTGAATTTACTGGTGGTGGTGGTGGAAGAACTCGCGCATCAATAGAAGTGAATTGCTCTCTCACTCGCATGCCTACAATACATGCAAACATATACATATTATATTTTATTATAAATGAAACATTGAGCACAAGATACTTCAAAAAATATATCATACCCATTCCGCTTGGTAATGTTAACAACAAATTCTTTCGACTCGAATGGAAAGGAACCAGCAGCGAATGCACTTTTGTTCCCATCATAAGCCAACATCAAGTTTCCCAGATGTGAAGCCTTAAATGACTCGCAAAGAAGCTTCATTATCTCCCGACATTTTGTTTTAGAAGTAACTTCGGGCGAAATAGCAACCTAAACCCAAAATTGTAAGAAAACATTACAGTCCATTATACAAATTAAATACACACATTTAAGTTCAAGCCAGTCATTCAGAAAAAAATCAAAGACATTTAAAATCACTCTAATACATGAAACTAACAGAAATGAAATAAAAAGACAAGCGGTTTCCAAGAAAACTGAAGATCCTCTCAGAATCTCATATTTAGGATTAGCATTAACCTATTATTTTTATCTAACATGTATATCATAGAGGGCCTATAAACAAGGCACAAATTCATATAGAGGCGCACAACTAATATGAAAATCAACTTTAAAACACATTAAACACCCCATTAAAGAGGATATAAAGTTATTAAAAACGTACCTTCATCATCGACAACAGATGGGTCCTCAACCGCCTCCGTTAATGTTGCAGCGGACTGTTGCGCAGGTGACTCAGACACATGGTTTAACTCTGAAACGGATGTACTCTTCTTGAACGACTGTTCTCTAGGTGCTGATGGTGCCGAATGCCCTTTGGCTACTTGCAGCTTCCAGAAACAAAAACAGTAAAAAGTCAGTTCATGAACAACCACACATGGAAAAAGGTAAAATGTATTAATTATAGTTTGCAAAAATGAAATGCATACGATGGAAGCATAAGTATGCTTTTGGGGCTCTTCAACAACTTCCTCGACAGGAGTCATATGATTTTGAAGTGTGTTAACTGAGTTTTGAACTGAACCATTTGTCTGCACAGCGTAACTGTCTTCGAGAATACTTTCAGCCACAGGGGCTTGCAACTGTTGCTCTTGAAAACCGTAATTGTTCGCGGTACCGTTTTCCACAACCGCAGCAGATATACGTGCCTGAGCGGCGGTTACGGGTAAATGAGATGGTGTCGTCATCAGAACCAAAACCCTAGTAAAACCCTAGATCTGCAATTCTGCTGAAGATCTGAAAACAAAATTTTCACAAACTCCGATTAAGAATAGACAATCAGCAATAATGAAATGATAAATAAAAATGATTGTGTTAGATTATTGAGAGATTTAGACCTGTTGAACCTCTGTTAAGATTTAGACCGATTGTTTGAACCACCACCATCAAAGTACCTTCTTCTCCTTGCCTGTTCTCATTCCCCCCATTCTCTTTCTGGCGATATATACCTGATTCTATCTATATGTATTAATTAAGCATGAATTGAAGCAGGGTTGAAGGAATTGAATAGATTAGAAACAGATGCATTCAATGGCCGATATAGGAGTGTGAAATCCCCCAATTACCCATTTGGCGTCTTAAAATTTTGGATGAAATGGCTTACACATCCTTGTACATAATGCTTCACAACTTGTAAAAATGGTAAAATTACTATCTTGTACGTCACTTCTCCTTTTTATAATAGTATAGATGTATAAAACGCAATGAATTCTTAAAACATAATAAGTTGTTATTGAAAATGTATCCAAATAAATGATTATTTTTAATGTGTTTTTTAATTGTGTCTTATAACACATCTATTTTATTGCGATTTTGTACTATGTTTTATAAAACACATCAATGCGTTGCGTTTTATTGTGTTTTAGCCCATTGTGTTTTAAAACACAACGAAAAAAATACATTTTTTATTGTTTTTAATCTATTGCGTTTAAAAAAAGAAAACATTTTTTTGTGTGTTTTTAGTCAATTGCTTTTTAGAAAAAACACATTTTTTGTGTTTTTAGTCCATTTTGTTTTAGAAAAAAAAAACACTTTCTTTTGTATTTTTGTTTATTGCGTTTTAGAAAAACATTTTTTTATATGTTTTTTGGTCAAATGCGTTTTAAAAATATACATTTTGAAGTGTTTTTAGTCCATTTTGTTTTAGAAAAAAAAAACACTTTCTTTTGTATTTTTGTTTATTGCGTTTTAGAAAAACACATTTTTATGTGTTTTTTGGTCAAATGCGTTTTAGAAATATACATTTTGAAGTGTTTTTAGTCCATTGCGTTTTAGGCAAAACACATTTTTATTTTTTTTAGTCCATTGTGTTTAAAAAAAAAAAAAACAATTTCGTTTGTGTTTTTTTTATATATTGCGTTTTAGGAAAAACACATTTTTATGTGTTTTTTGGTCCATTTTGTTTTAGAAAAACACATTTTGAAATGTTCTTAGTCCATTGCGTTTAAGGTAAAACACATTTTTTGTGTTTTTAGTCCATTGCGTTTTAGAAAAAAAAAACTTTATTTTGTGTTTTTAGTCCATTGTGTTTTAGAATGAACACTTTCTTTTGTGTTTTTAGTCTACTGCGTTTTAGAAAAAAATCATTCTTTTGTGTTTTTCATCCATTACGTTTTAGAAATAAAACATTTTTTGGGATTTATGATCATTACGTTTTAGAAATAAGACATTTATTTTTGTTTTTGTCCATTGCGTTTCAGAAAAAAAATCATTTTTTTTGGTTTTTGTCCATTGCGTTTTTAAGCAACTGTGTTTTCGATTTGTTTTTTTTTTTTTTGGAAATATAGCAATAGTATACTCGTTTTAAAGGTAAAATAACGCTCTTTTTTGGTGCAATTTTTATAAAAAATTAATGTCGTATGAAAGAGTTATTAACGTTTAAAAAGTAAGGGGAATTGGAGTAGAGAGAAATTATTGTCTTGAATTGACTAAAATGGCCGTAAACAAAACCACGCGCCTCTTTTTTCTTCTTCAATTTCACTCATTTAATCTTCGAACTTGATTAATAAATAAATGATTAAGATTACTTTCTAGCATTTCTACCCAAATAAAATTTCTATTATATCCTGACCCTTACAATTGAACCTTCATCTTTATATGGGTGCATCCTTTATATATTTTAGAGTGGTTGTGAGTGGATAAAAGAGAAAATGTTACTATTTATTAGTAAATTTAATGGTTATTGTTTACCGACTAATTATTTAATAGTTTTTTAGACTTGTGTGAGTGGATGAGAGATAAAACTTAATGATAAAAATATAAAAAAATACTATTTAATTAGAGAAAAGCAAAAATAATGTTTTTTAATATAGTTATAGAGACAGGGTAAATAATCCATTTTGATGCTCTAAATATAAATAGAGAATCCAATTTAAATGCTCTTAACTAACTATATTTTAAAATATATTAAAAATAAAACGACATTTAAAATATATTTTAAATTTTGTAGGTGTATATAATGACCTTTGAGTAAATTCAGCCCCCATACCGAAATTCATATATTTCCAGCGGTATTGAGATGAATGGGGAATGCGGGTGACGCCGGCTCGTTTTGGATTGGAGACGAGGTTTTACCGATTATTCGATTGTCATGTCTTCAGACAGGTGGAGGTCGGGTTTCCACGCATCTAAGAAAGCGAATGGACTGTCGACGATCGAGTAGTCGATCTTGATTTGATTATAACGGCCGGTGTCACGACGATTGTCATTCCGTTAAACAACTGTAAAGAACATCGTTTTATGTAATTTAGAATAAAAAAAAAATAGTTTGTCTTTTTCCGTCGGCGGATGTCCCACAATAATATATCATGTGTCATTCTTGTCAAATTTATTTAATCCTGTCCCACATTCCCACTTGTCTTCGTTCATATTTTATGTTAGTTTAGGTTTTATTCTTTTTTCTCTCTCACACACTCAAAACATATATATTTATATTGGAAAGAGTTTATTGCTCTGATAGTCCCTATGGTTTAACGTTTTTTTCACATTTAGTCCTCACATTTTGAAAATAGCAGGTATGCTCCCTATGGTTTGTTATTTTGTTACTTGGATAGTCCTCTGAGTAGATGTCAGTTAGTTTGGAAATAACAGGTATGCTCCCTATGGTTTGTCATTTTGTTAGTCGGATATTCCCCTGAGTAAATGTCAGGGGACTATTCGAGTAACAAAATGACAAACCATAGGAAGCATACCTGCTATTTTCAAAAGGTGGGGACTAAACGTGAAAAAACGTGAAACCACAGGGACCATCCGAGCAATTAACTCTATTGGAGAAGAGTAAAAGGAAACCCACTTGAGTTGAGAAAACTCAAAAAATCTTTATAAAAACCACATATAACTTTTTTATTTTTTTCTAAAAAATAGAAAATGTAACATGTATATATTTGAACATTTTTGTAAAAGAAAAACAAAAAAGCGCCGAGTTGTTTATTTAAAAAAAAAATGTTAAAAGTTTCATGTTACATAATATATATGTCCAAAAAAATGAAACATACAAATTTTGAACATTTAAAAAAATACTAGACGCTTTTTATATTTTTTTTTATAAAATGTTCAAATAAATTTATGTTACATTCCCTGTTTTTTTAGAAAAAGTAAAAAATGTAACATAGGGTTTTCCTGAGTTTTCGTTTTACCTTCACCTGTGTGTGTGTGTATAGAAACGGGATCAGGAGAAAACGGTTGTAAGTGTGAAAACCGTGAGAATGATTTTCATCCATAAGATTTTTGTGATTTGTGGCTAAGATGATGCGGTGACATTTTTGAAATAATGGAAACCTTAGAACTATCAGGAGGGGTAAAATTGAAAGATCCAAACAAGGGTGCACATACTAATCATATGCCATTTCCCCACATCATATTTAAACGCTAATAACTTTTTTATACGTGATTATTTTTCTAAAAAAATTACACCATAAAACTCAGCATTTTTTTTTATCTTTCCAACGAGTATACTATTAATATATTTTTGAAAAAAAAAGAATTGTGTTTTTATGGCATTTTGAACTTTGTTTCTTTATGTTGTTTTCAACTGTGTTTTTATGTAATTTTTCTAAAGTGCGTGTTTTATAGCGTTTTTTTGAAGTGTGTGTTTTTACGGCATTTTCAACTAGTTTTTTATGACGTTTTCAAAACTGAGTGTTTTTATGGCGTTTTCAACTGAGTTTTCATGCGTTTTTTTTTCTGAAGTATGTGTTTTATGGCGTGTAACACCCTAGAAACGGGTTTGGTAATCAAACCACGTTAATTCTAAAAGACGGGTAAAGTGCCATTAGCGGTAAAATTAAACCGGAAAATATTAGGATTTATATAACTAAACCTAATATTTAATAAAAATGGGATGTCTACCTACCGTTGGTTGAATTTTCATATAATAACAGTTACCACGCAAGCATCGGCATGACTCCGTACGAGATTCTTTACGGTAGAAAATGCCGAACCCCGGTGTGTTGGGATGAGGTTGGTCCGCGATAACTTGCACATAAGGATATAGTCCGAATCACGAATGAGAAAATCGACTTGGTCCGAGCTCACTTGAAAGCAGCTCAGGATCGACAAAAGTCGTATGCAGACAAACGAAGGAGACCGATTGAGTTTCAAGTTGGTGATAAGGTGATGCTGAAGGTATCACCGTGGAAGGGAATAATCCGGTTTAGAAAAAGGGGAAAATTAAGCCCAAGGTTTATTGGGCCATTCAGAATCATTGAACGAGTTGGTAAGGTCGCATACCGTCTCGAATTACCCGAGGAATTGAGTGGAATACATAGCACGTTCCATGTATCACATCTCCGGAAATGTCTAGCTGACGAAACCGCTTATATCCACTACGACGACATCAAGGTGGATAATAGTCTCAACTACGCAGTGAAGCCGATTGTGATTTTAGATCGCAAGGTGAAGAGTTTGAGGAACAAAGAAATTAACCAAGTAAAGGTCAAATGGGAACACAGGAAGGGTTCGGATACCACATGGGAGTCCGAAGAGAAGATGCTATGGCTCTACCCTACATTATTCGGTACGTGCTTTGGTTTCGGGGACGAAACACTTTTTAATGGGGGTGGACTTGTAACACCCCGAAAATATAAAACTTTATATTAGAATTATAAAGTATTAAATAAACAAGAACAAACTAACTAGGAATAGATAACCCAGTTAGATACGAGTCTTGAGATGCCATATAAGTGGATTAAAACACCTAAATTATAAATTAAACAAAAGTTGAGGGACTTAAGTTGTTAAAATGGAAACTTGAGTTATTAAAACAAAATAACCTACACCAAACACACACTTCTGGTCGATCATAAACACAGGGGCAAACAAGAACTCCCCCACCAAACCCTAACTTGTGACAAATTGGAGGCTCAAATCAGTTACAAATCGATTTTCAAGCACGAATTAGTGATCACCTTGTTGAAGGGATCATAAGGTATGCAAAATCTTGATGTTTTTAGTCATCTTAAATTCTAGGTTAATTTTGAAAATCGAATTTTAGCTTGATTATGTGATGATTAGATGAAACTTGTAATGAAAAAAAGTTTAAGAAGTGAATCCTAGTTTATAATTGGCAAGAATCATGTTTTAAATTCTGAAAATTATGATAACCCATTCATGGGTTAAATGGGTTTTCGCAAAGAGATGAACACAAGAAATTGGGTTATTAGAAGTAGTATTACTTGAATCCTCTATGATAATTTTGAGATTTGTATGCATTCTTGACATGAGGAAATCGAAATATGTGATTGAAATTTGTGAAAATAACAAGTCATGAACTTGATTTTAACTATGTAAAAATTAGACCCGCTAGGTGTTCGTTAAAATGCCTAAGTGAGGATTAAAATGTTAAAAATCGGGTAAAACGCATATTTGATTATTATAGTGAATTATGCGTTAAGGATTATGAAAAGAGTTCTAAATTGGTTGTGAATTGAACTCTTTAGGCAAAGAATCCAGATCGTCGAGTGGACAAGCCGGAGGGGATACGCGCTTGAAGGGGGTACTCTAAAGGTACGCGACTTTGGTTTCGTTACATTACGTATAAACGTTTGGTTTTAGCTTGTTAACGTTGTCATAATGTAGTATATGCGTTTAACGTGTCATTGAAGTGGTGAAGTCCACTCGACACTCAAACGGGTTAAAATATTGGTTAGGAATGGTTTGGCGTGACATTTAAGTAAGGATTTTCACTCGTCAACCAAACGGGTCAAAACTATGTTTTTATGTCGATCTTGCGCGAAGAGACTTGAAAGCCTCATAATGCGCTAGTGCTAGATAGCAATATTGTAAAGAATGGTTATACTAAGTTAAGTTTATGAATCTGTGTTATCGGGTCGAATGATTGAAACTAGTTGCCAGAATTGCATAAAGTGGCAATGCTTGAATTTATAGCAAAGAAGCCTGAAATTCGTATATGAGCGTAAAGCCATGTAATGGTACGGATGGGCTAAGAATTATAAGCCCGGGGAATGGGTAAATAAGATTAGAATGCCAAAGAATAGATTGGCAAACAATTGCACACAATAGCTAATGGGTCTAATAATAAAAACAAGGATTGTGAGGGCTATTCATTCACAATCCTGGTTTTGTTAAGTGAAATTTATATAGTTAGATCCATAATTTTAATACGGACATATAGGAAAAAGAATCGGCTAAAACGGACATGTAAATCGAAAGTTATGATAGTTTAAAGTTTGACAAGGAAAATAAAATTGTTGGGCAAACATACAGCACCAAACAACAACCCTTCTGCCGAAATGAAGCCGTCGCGCTACGCGACGCCAAACTACAATCACCGTCGCATCACGTGATGATCGTCGCGGGCCGCGAAAGCTTTGCTCTGATATGTCGCGGGGCGCGACAGACCCTAATTGCAGAGATTTTGTTTGTTTTTCGTTGTTTAGCAATAGAACTTGAATTTATTTGATAATATAATGTCAAAACTAATAATTGATGTGGTTTTGACCTTAGGTAATGCTCATTTCGTTGTGGATGTCGATCAAGCAAGGGAATCAAGAACCGAACACAAGTTTTGAATGCTTCCATGCTAATCTAATCTAGTTCAAACCACGTTGTTTTGTAAACACTTCTATATGTTGAATATTTTAATCTAGTTAGTTAACTATGTTCAAACTCTATAATGAAGTACATCTTAGTTTATTAACTAAGTTTTGAAAGTATCGAAAGCACTTTCGCCATTGTCAGTGTTCCAATGATCGAAAGGTAGAATTTGCTTCAAGTGTCTTTCAAAAGAGAGCACTCACATGGTGGAATGGAATTATGAGGGATCATGAAGCGGAAGAAGCCTTGGCATTAACTTGGGAAGAATTTAGAAATCTAATGATGAAAGAATTTTGTCCACGAAACGAAATTGAAACTGAATTCTATTACCTTAAACAAGATAGTGGTGAAAATCGTGCCTACACTGATCGGTACGAACAGTTGATCCTACTCTATCCCACTATGGTCACGCCCTTAGATCGGGCCATTGTGAAATACATTGATGGCCTACCTGATCCGATCCAAGATATTGTCACTGGTAGCAAACCAGCTACTGTTAGAGAGGCTATCGAACTAGCGACAACCCTAACTGACTCAAAAGTCAGGAAAGGAAAACCTTTTCACAAGGGTGATAAGAAATAACCTCATAAGGCTGCCCAAGGGAAACCTACGAAAGTGAATGCCGAACCCTCCAAAAATTTAAAGAAGCGTAAAGCTTCAAATAATATTACAGTTAATGCACCAATTCCACTAAATCAAGTACCTTTTGGGGGATTTTATTTTGGAAAACAACCTTTGTGCAATCTTAAAACTATCACCACCAAGCTAACTCTCCATGCCGTCAGTGTACAGTTTGTGGTCTTCAAGGCCATCTAGCCACGACTTGTTGCATCCAAAACCAAGCTACCCCTACTCAAGTTCGCCCTCGTTACCCAGCTGGAGCATGTTTCAATTGTTGTGATCCAAATCATTTCAAACGAAACTGCCCTAGGTTTGCTAATGCTGACTTAGCTCATGAACGTGCGTTGAATGTTAATGAGGCTCAAGCTGATGACAAAACACTTAAGATCATTTAAACTTTACATTCTCTGTTTGTCATCCAAAAACGATGAACATCTCTCAGTTGTTTTTGTAATGACATACCTATTTCAAGAGATTTTTCTCATTCTTGTTATTCGTATTTCATTTACAAATTCCACTATGATTACACGTATGTGTAATATACAGCTATATGCCGACTTCAAGGATTCTGTTCTTTACAAAATTGAACAAATCTCATAATTTCTCCCATTATGATCGCACCTAGTGCGGCCACACAAATCTGTACAAATACTATGAGCTCGTTTATATGCAAAATACGTATTACAATTCATGCTAGAATGAAATGCATACTACCAACTTGGCTAGTGTGAAACAAATGATGCTATTATTTCTAGTATTAGACACGTATTGCTTCGATTATGACTACTTATTTAATACAAACGCTTTCTTCGACCCAATTGTTTGTTTCCCCACTTAACAAGATGAGCTGTGTGGACCATGCAACGAAATGAATAATTATGGGTGCACACATAATTATGAAGTTTGATGCATGGAAATCATAGTAACCCTTGTTAGGTATGGTGGTATAATGTGACAACAGTGCCTACAGTTATCACTAACTAATCCCAAACAAAATTCGTGAACAATAAGACCTTGTTTTTTATTTAGTGGATTGTGTAATTATCTATGATATTTGCATATATCAATCCTTGTTCAAATTCAAACCCTTAAACGCTTTCTAGAAAGTTATACGCAAACTGATGCGTAAATGTAATCAGTTTAACGCGACAAACACTCTGGAACAGCAACACAAGCTCAACAAACCTTAAATAACCTTTACATAACTTAGAAATAAGTTTTGAAGGGTTTGGTATGGCAAAAACAAGTTTATTCGCTCACAGGGACTATTTACGTCAAACTGCAAAAGTCTGCTGTTTCGTATAGCAACGTACATTCCAGAACATGATCATAATCTAAACATACCCTAAATAACCTTAACATAGCTTAGAAATAAGCTTTGAGGGGTTCGATGTAACACCTCGAAAATTCACGTCCTATAATGTGTTGACACGTGTCATAGGTTTGAACGTGTGAAAGAATGTTCTAGAAGGACTAAAGTTGACAAACCTGGAAAGTATGTGAATATAAGGGTTCAAATTGTCAACAGTGAATAAATATATTTTTAAATAACCCTACATGATGTTCATACCTTAAAACGAATAAATCATGGATCATACGAAGCTAATTATGAAAGAATGTGAGAGATTACAAACTACAAGGGTTAAATGTGTCAACATGTTTAAGTTATACCTCTGAGTGACCTTTTAGCAAACCCGAAGCTTTGTAACGGTTAATTATGCTAACTAGAATGCACGATATAAATTTCATAAAGTTTCGTTATCGTATGAGAAAGTTATGATCAAATTCGTATACAAGGGGTTAAAGCGTCAACGTTGAAAATTATGACTTTTCGGGTAAACAAGAAGTGACCAAGGACTTAACAAGGTGGGTATAAGTCTTAAAGCCCTTATAGGTAAATTTGGAGGCTCAAAATGCAAGATATATAAGTGAATTGACCTTTGGAAGGGCCATGAGACAAGTTGCAAAAGCTAGAAACCTTTAAACCTGAAAACGAGGACTAGGCGGGCCGCGTAAGAGTTGTTATGATCTTAGGCGGTCCGCGTCAGACCCCCAGTTGCAGAAAAAACGGGCAGCAGCCTGTTTGAGCTTTTAACCGACTTATAAGGGATATTTTCACTACATGGGCGACCCCTAAACAGTCCTAGGCACTTAGGGACATCTGTTGATGATCCATGGCCATTGCTAGCATGATTTGTCAATGATTTAAGGTGATTAAAGCACTATAAAAGGGCCTTGTGTTGCAACTTTGTAACCACACCTTCCATCTGCATTTCTGATCATTTCTGGAGCTCCAAAGCAGACTCAAGTGATCACTAATCGTGCATAGGACTTCAGTAAGTATGCTTAACCTTTCTTAGTTGCGTTTTTACTTAGTTTTAGCTTAAAAGTCAAACCGTCGTAATTAACGGTTGACTTAGCGATTAATCATTAATGGTCCAGTGATTAGTCAAATTGAAAGTAGTTATAAGTTGGTAATTATGTGGGCAATAAACCCTTAAAAGGGCACCCTCTGATTTCCTTAACTTGGTCAAATGTCGGGTCAAACTTGTTATTAAAAAGTCAACATAATGCTTAATTTCTAATTTATGCATAATTAGCAATGTAGAACTCATACAACCTGTTTGATCAATAATATAACTTGGTAATTAATATAAGAACATGTCTAAACATGTTCAACCCGACAATTATCAGTAGAGACCCGGTTCGGAACCGAAAGTCGCATAAATTGACTTTTGCTTTGACTTTCAGTTCTGACCCGTTTAAGCATGTTTTAGAAATGCCTTAGAGCTTTAATTGGACTAGGGTACATGCTAGTATAACCCACTGTGATTATACACCTTGGTTCATTAGTTATCCAATTAATATGCATGATTCCGTTTATTGCTCATATGTTGACCATTATGCCCTTTTCACCATAAAACGTGATTTTTAGAAATGTAAAAGAGTAGAGACCTTAGTTACTGAATTATAAACTTGCACCCAAAATTTGACATCAGTTTGAGGTGTAGATTGAGAATTATGCTCATTAGCGTAATTAGAAAGCTTCTTTAGCGATTAAACGGCGTAATTAGCATATAGCCTATTTAAACCCACTTTTTGATATCAAACTCTTTACCCACTGATGTAATATATTATTTTGGGGTTTTTGAAGATTTTTAATTAATTTTAGGCTGAGCATAACTTAGAGTTATAAGCTTAATTCGGTAATTGTCGGTTTTGCCCTTTTGGGCTATAAAATGAGTTTTACATATCTTTTTGATCCCAAACCTTTTGCTACTGATTTCATATGATAAATAAATTATTTTAAGCCTTATGGATTAATAAAACTATCAGCTTTCTATATAGAACCCGGAAACGGCTTCTAATCGCCTTTTAAGCGTTTTTAACGAATATTATGTACAAAAACTATTTTAAACATACAAGGGTTGATACCTACTGATATTTTAAGTAAATTATAATATTGTAATAGTAAGCAAAAGTTGTTTAACTCAGACTTCAGTTTTGAGCTTTTCGACTTATGTGAAATTACCAAAATGCCCCTACGGTGCATAGTTTGGTTATAATTGATAAATTTCACATATAGGCATTACCCTACTGTTATAACTTATCAGATTAAGTATTTTTGCTGATTATATCAGACCTGTAACTCAGGTTAATACTTGAATTCTTTTATAACCTTATAAATGACCAAAATACCCCTACGGGGCATAGTTTGAGTTTAAATTCATTTCGGGCATAATAAAAGATATCTTACTAATGTCACAACATATTTGAGGCATATTAACTTAGGAAACCTGTATATGGCTCTTATGGTTACCCGTTACGCCTCTTACGCGTTCGGTTAGGTTTATGTAACTAGTTTGCATAAACTAGCCGAAACGGGTCAAACCTTATCGTTTTTATCTCAAAATCCAGAATGTGTTTTGCTTACCCATATAAGACAAGTCTTCAAACTTGTCGGGTCTAAATCACATTCTATCCCGGTCTTCGCTTAACCACGCGTTCGAACCGTATCATTCCTTAAAACTAATCGGTCTAAGTTTAAGCTTAACTAAAGACCGTTAGGATTCTAATAGGTTATTATAAACCTTTGTTCCAGAATAGGAGGACCAGTAAAAGCTACTTGCATTTGCTGTTTGTGAATTATACTTGCAAAGGTAAATACTTTTAACTTATTTTTCCTATACGGGCTTGGGGTACGGTATATAAAATACCGCTTGGTCGGGCATTAAATCTTCCATCGTATGGTGGTTAATTGATATTGATCAGCCCGTTTAAATTGTTTTGTTTGCTTAAAGCCTTTGGGAGGTTAATGACCATGTCCCGGATGTCCTTGGCATCATTTTACGAAATGGCCACGACCTAAGCGCGGGGTGTAGGCGTACACTCGTCAGTGCATAAATAAATAATGTGGTGTGTCTATTGATCTTTAACCCGGCACGATCCGGGCTACTGAACGCATAAGGAACATGTAATCCTTTTACGAGATTATATATTTAAATAATTATCCCAAGTTATAAAAAGTTTGTGCCACGTGCATTCAAATCAATTTTATTAAACTTTTCAAAATGAGTCGGTTGAATGTATTTACCGGTGTAAACTGACGTATTTTCCCAAAAAGATTAAGTGCAGGTACTACTCGTAATAGGCTGGATTTCTCCTTAGCATCAAAAGAGTCTCGCAAGCTTAAGATGCCTAAAGTCTGTTGAACTACTGTTTCCTATTTATATTTTATCCACCTGTGGATTGATTTCAACTGTCGTGATACTGCTATTACAATATTACATTCGGTTGAAATATATCTTTCATTTGCTTCCGCTGTGCATATTAAATATTGTGTTGTTTGACTGTAATGTTGCCAACCATGTCACGTTACTCCCCTACCGGGCCCACTAGTCATACGTGGAAATATCAGGGTGTGACAGGTTGGTATCAGAGCCAACACTGAGTGAATTAAACACTAACCTTTTGTGTTTAATCTCAGTTACATAATTGCACATTCCAAAATTTTCGAGTCTAGACAAAGAACATAGGAACAATCCAAATTTGTTTCAATTTATTTTAACTATGTCTTTTATTTTATATATTCTTGTTGTTATCTTATGTTATATCGACAGGTCTAAATATGCCGCCAAGATTTTTCAAACGAAGAGGACGAGGCAAGGGGCCAATCACCGTCCCCAATGATCACGAAGCCGGGCCTTCGCACATGCGAGCTCCTTCTATCACTGTGAGTGCTGATCCTCGAGAGAACTGGAGGACCAATGTGGAGCCCGCTAGACGGTCTGTTTCACATAGTTCAACGCCTCCCTTTCATAACTCCTATGGGCCACAGTCGGAAAAACGAGCCCAATAACCCACAACCTTCTTATATACCTCTACAGCGATCCCTATCGCACCATTCCTTTGGAGACCCCAGTCCCGTCTTTCAATGCCGGTTTAACCCGGCAAACTACATACAAGAACCAGTGGGTTTTAACCCATTGGGGCCAGAGGATCATTTCTCCGGCAATCATGCAGAAGACATGGACGAGGACACGGATCCCGTCGAGCCTGCAACCGGGACCCCCAACCATCCTATCGAGGTCTCAGATGGTTCGTCTTTTCATGGATCACCCTATCGTGGTCCAGACAGTTACCAGGCACGGTTTAACCAGTTCGAGTGGTATTTTACACCCTCGCGTCATTCGTCGCCTCACCAGCAGCAGCAGGATCCCTCTGGGGATTCACGTTTCGTGGCTGTCACGCCACCGCCTCCTCCGCCGCTAGTTCATCAAGCACCTCCAGAACCACCAAGGCGTAGGAGAACCGGCGCACGTATGTCTGCACGAGCAGGGGATTTCCACATTAGCACCCCTCGACACTCAAGTGGCAGTCATTATCCGCCACTACAGGAAGACCCGCAAATGGGTGGATCTTCAAACCCACTTGCACCGCAGCCATCACCGATGGGTTTTGATAACCCAATTCCTGCCTACACTGGTTCAATGGCATATAACCCGTTTGAGCAGCCGGCTCACACCAACTATAATTACGCTGAGGCCGAGCCATACTTGGTAGCGGCCAATTACAACGCCCTTCACCCGGAAGGACCGTATGGAGCTCCTTGGGGAGTAGGGTACCCAACCCATGGGTACCAAATACCTGCTAGACCTATAATTCGGCAACAATCGCAGCCGCCACTGTTTTCCCCACCCAAACGGGAAGAAATTCTTCAAAGATTGGACCAATTCGAGTGAGATTTTCACAGAGATCGCATGGAGCGACAAAGTTTCTTCCAGGGATTGACAATTTTAATAAAAGGGAAGAGCAAGAAGGACCATTGAATCCTTCAATTATTGATTGTATTTTCCTTGTTTTCAATGAGCCCCTGCGTGGGTCTGTCTTGCTGTTTTGACCCCTGCATGGGTATGGTTGTCTGTTGAGCCCCTGCGTGGGCCTATCTTTCTGTTAACCCCTACGAGGGTATGTTGTTTGTTCAAGTCCCTGCGTGGACTAGTATTTCAGTTTGACCCCTTCGTGGGTAAGTGTTCTGTTAAAAAGACCCGTTTAGGGCATTATGTACTTTTATGATTATTGGAATGTTAAATTCATAAATTTCATTTTGCTATTATATGCATAAATATATTACATGAAATAAATAAATCAGAATCATTCATTTTAAAAATTAATCTGCCTATTTTTAAATATTAATAAGAATCTTAAAAAGGTAAAACCTAGCTTGTAGGTCATTATAAAGACTTAGCCAATATGGTAAAACCTGTTTAAAAAGATTCGGATCCCAGTTAACATCTGAAAACATGTTAACGCTCCTGGCAGACGTGATTCGTTAAAATCACACACGTCATTCTTAAATAATGATTCTTCAAAAGATTCCTAACCCAACATAATGATCTATGAATCATGGGTTTAGGTCATCAATTTAGATGATCATATTCTGACCATACATTGGTAATATAGTGCCTCCTGGCCTTGCTCATTTCTACATGAGCCAAAAGACAGTGGTAGCTATGACTCCCTGTCCGAAACAGGTAAAGAACTATGTTCAAACCTTAAAGCCTTGATTCTCTGAAATCATAGCTTATAATTTAAAAATGTCCTTGTGACTAGGCCTGTTGTGCCACTAATAAAACTGTTATTGTTTTTATAATTAGGATAAATTTTAATAAAAATCCTAAATAAATATGATTAACAAATTAACCAAATCTGGTCTCTGTTTACCAGGGTTAATGAATTGCCATAAAAGACAATTCTATAATAAAGTCCCAAGTAAACTATTGTCATTGTCTTATGCAACAGTTCAAATTAAAATGGCTGACTCGGATGAAATTAATAGTCACCCAAGGGAGAATAATGATAACGCCCGAATTAATATAACGGGTGCTGAACTGAAAGCGTTAGTAGACGACACTGTTACAAAGGCCTTAGAACGGCAGTATGAAGAATATAGTGGGACTCGAAGTAGGACCCTATCTACACCGCATTCAAAGCCACCCTCCAAGAAGGATGAACCCAGGAAAGAAAATGACGATCGTCACTCTTCAAATCATCGAAGTGATCCATCTCAGAAGATAATACTGAACCAAGGACCCCGTGATAAGGGTTGCTCCTACAAATACTTTGTTTCATGTAAACCCAGGGATTTCACTGGGGAAAAAGGGGCCATAGACTGTATGACATGGCTGGATGAGATGGATACTGTGGTTGATATCAGCGGGTGCGCTGATAGAGATGTGGTAAAGTTTGTGTCTCAATCGTTTAAAGGTGAGGCCTTAGCATGGTGGAGATCACTGATTCAAGCTACTGGGAAGATCCCACTGTACAATATGTCATGGGAACAATTTGTTGCCCTCATCAGGGAAAACTACTGCCCTCAACATGAGGTTGAAAAGATTGAGTCTGACTTCCTATCGTTGGTTATGAAGAACCTTGACTGCCAAGCTTACCTCACGAGCTTCAACAGATTATCAAGATTGGTTCCGTATCTGGTGACCCCGGAACCCAAAAGAATAGCTCGTTTCATTGGGGGTTTAGCCCCAGAAATAAAGGCAAGCGTGAAGGCTTCTTGGCCAACTACTTTCAGATCAGTAACTGATATATCCTTGTCCCTCACACTGGACATGGTCCGACAGAGATCGCTGAGGAACACAGATACCGAGAAAAGGAAACGTGAAGATGACAATTCACGAAGGTCAAACAAGAAGCACCGAGGAAACAATGACCACAAGAAAGGGTCTGAGTCTAAGAAGGATGGGCATCAGACTGGTAATAAGCCCAAGTGTAAGATCTGCAAGAGACAGCACTTCGGGAAGTGCAGATATGAATCGAACTCGCAGACTCAGTCGAGAACTTTTGCATGTGGAATCTGCAAGTCCAAGGAGCACAAGACCTTGGATTGCAAGAAACTGAAAGACGCAACGTGCTACAGTTGCAATGAAAATGGGCACATTAAGACCAACTGGACAAAATATGCAAAGAAAGCCGATGAAGGAAAGAAGACCAATGCTAGAGTCTTCAGAATGGATGCAAAGGAAGGAGTACAGGATGACAATGTGATAACAGGTACATTCCTCATAAATGATGTCTATGCAAGAGTACTTTTTGATTCAGGCGCTGATAAATCGTTTGTAGATAATAATTTTTGCAAATTACTGAATTTACTTGTTAAAACCTTAAGTGTGAAGTATGAGGTGGAGTTAGCAGATGGCACCATAGAAACCGTCTCAATTGTGTTAGATGAATGTGTTATATCCATTGAGAACCACTCTTTTCCTTTGTCCCTACTTCCCTTTAAGTTAGCCGGTTTTGACATAGTTTTGGGTATGGACTGGTTATCTCATAACGAGGCCCAAATTGTCTGCAACAAAAAGCAAGTGGTGATTAAGACTCCGTCTGGTGAATCACTTACCATTCGGGGAGATACCCAGTATGGACTGCCTGAGCAAGTGACTATGCTCAAGGCCTCTAAGTGTTTAAAGAAGGGTTGTGTCATCTACATGGCACAAGCGATTATTGATAAGCGGAAACCGAAGATGGAAGATATCCCCGTCATTTCTGAATACCCTGATGTTTTTCCTGAAGAACTACCTGGTTTACCACCAGATAGGCAAGTCGAATTCAGAATTGACATCATCCCTGGGGCAGCTCTAGTTGCTACAGCACCTTATAGGTTGGCACCAACGGAGATGAAGGACTTGAGAACGCAACTAGATGAATTGCTGGCCAAAGGTTTCATCAGACCTAGTTCGTCTCCTTGGGGAGCACCAATCTTATTTGTCAAGAAGAAGGATGGATCGATGCGCCTGTGCATCGATTACTGTGAGCTTAATAAGGTCACTATCAAGAATAGGTACCCATTGCCCAGAATCGACGACCTGTTCGATCAGCTTCAAGGGGCAAGTTACTTCTCTAAGATCGATCTGAGGTTAGGCTATCACCAACTGAAGGTTAAAGATGAAGATGTACACAAGACTGCATTTATGACTCGTTATGGTCATTACGAGTTCCTAGTGATGCCTTTTGGGCTCACAAATGCACCTGCCGCATTCATGGATCTCATGAATCGCATCTGCAAGCCCTACTTGGACAAATTTGTCATCGTCTTCATAGACGAAATCCTCATCTACTCGAAGAACAAGGCTGATCAGGAGAAGCATCTTCGATGTATTCTTTCATTACTTCAACAGGTGAAGCTCTATGCCAAATTCTCTTAATGTGAATTCTGGCTTCGTGAAGTCCAATTTCTTGGACATGTGGTTAGCGAACGCGAAATCCAAGTAGATCCCGCTAAGGTTGAAGCTGTCATGAATTGACAACAGCCAAAGACGCCTACCGAGATTCGTAGCTTCCTAGGCTTGGCAGGATATTATAGGCGTTTCATTGAGAATTTTTCAAGGATTGCTGCACCCCTAACTTCTTTGACTCAGAAGAAAATAAAGTTCGTTTGGGGCCCTAAGCAGCAAGAATCCTTTGATATCCTTAAACAGAAGTTGAGCAACACTCCTGTATTGACATTGCCTGATGGAATAGAAGAATTCGTAGTTTATTGTGATGCATCACACACCGGGATGGGATGTGTGCTTATGCGGAAAGGCAAGGTTATTGCCTATGCTTCACGACAGTTAAAGGTGCATGAAAAGAATTACACCACCCATGACTTGGAGTTGGGTGCCGTTGTATTTGCACTAAAGCTATGGAGACACTATTTATATGGTATCAAGTGTGTGATCTATTCTGATCACAAGAGCCTCCGGCACCTGTTTAACCAAAAGGATTTAAACATGAGGCAGCGCCGATGGATGGAGACGTTGAATGATTATGATTGTAAGATAAGATACCATCCTGGCAAGGAGAATGTAGTCGCCGAGGCCTTGAGTCGAAAAGAAAGGGTGAAACCCATCTGAATCAATGTAAAGAGCATTGAGATAAAGAACAGTTTGAATGAAAGGTTGTTAGCTGCACAGAAGGAAGCTGTGCTGGAAGCTAACTATCCTAACGAAAAGCTAGGAGTCACTGGAGAGCAATTATCTCAGGGCAAGGACGGAATCCCGAGGTTAAATGGAAGAATATGGGTTCCTGTTTATGGAGGACTTCGAGATGTTATCCTCCAGGAAGCCCACAGCTCTAAATATTCCGTTCATCCCGGAGCTGATAAGATATACCAGGATCTGAAGGCAAACTATTGGTGGATAGGCTTGAAGAAGTCTGTAGCTGCCTATGTAGCTAAATGCTTGACGTGTGCGCAAGTCAAAGCTGAACATCAAAAGCCGCCAGGTTTGCTACAACAACCTGAACTTCCCACATGGAAGTGGGAAATGGTGACAATGGATTTCATCACCAAGTTTCCAAAGACAAGGAAAGGCAATGATACGATATGGGTGATAGTGGATAGACTGACTAAGTCAGCACATTTCCTACCCATCAAAGAGACCTATAGCTCCGACATGTTAGCCCAATTATACGTAGATAAGATTGTAGCTCTACATGGCGTACCAGTGGCTATTATCTCTGACAGAGATACTAGATACACGTCACATTTTTGGAAGAGTTTCCAACAAGCTTTGGGCACGCGCTTAAATTTCAGTACGGCTTACCATCCTTAGACGGATGGACAGAGTGAGCGTACCATCCAAACCTTGGAAGACATGCTTCGAGCATGTGTGATTGACCTAGGTGGTAGTTGGGATAACCACCTACCACTGATCAAGTTCTCGTATAACAATAGCTACCATACCAGCATCAAGGCTGCGCCTTTCAAGGCTTTATACAGTAGAAAGTGTAGAACGCCCGTTTGTTGGGCAGAAGTTAGAGATGTCCAACTATCAAGACCCGAAATAGTCTTTAAAACGACGTACAAGATTGTCCAGATTCGTGATTGCCTGAAAGCTGCCAGAGATAGGCAGAAAAGCTACGCAGATTTAAAGCGTAAATCTTTTAACTTCAAGGTAGGTGACAAAGTGTTGCTTAAAGTATCACCCTGGAAGGGTGTGATGCGATTTGGTAAGAAAGGCAAGTTAAGCCCAAGATACATAGGACCTTTCGAGGTCATCGAACGTGTCAGATTATTTGCCTATAAGTTAAACTTACCCGAAGAGCTCAGTGGTATACACAATGTATTCCACATTTGCAATCTGAAGAAGTGTTTCGCTGATGAATCACTGGTTATACCACATACAGATGTGCACATAGAAGAGAGCTTAAAGTTTGTTGAAAAACCTGTGTCGATCGAGGATCGACAGGTTAAGAAGATTCGAAGGAAGCATGTGCCTATT